>CM068302.1:17559930-17855080 GCA_034768395.1 Linum lewisii
TTTTGGAGATTTTCGGAGCACGATTGAGCGGGAGGAAAGCCAAGATTGATCAGAGGTTAGATCAGATCAATCAAGATTAATTTATTCTGGGGCAAGATGATCTTCTCTTCGGATTTCTTCTCTATTGTATCTGTGATTTCTCTCAGAATCATGAGCTGATAAACTCTCAGATTTGTTCAGAGTAGATGAAACTCTAGGGAAGTCTATGTACGGATGATGTTGGGTTTCTAACCCTTTTATGTCGATTGAGGGTTTTTTAGTTCTTTGATGCGATTCTCCAAACCATAATTTGAACTTTTTGAATATGATTGATTGACCTATTGTCAGTTTCTTATTCATCTTTGATTTTACGGATCTGACTAAAAAATGAGTCATTATAGAGTCTATGAAGTCGTTAAGTTCTGCTGGTAACTTGACCATAAGACCGGTAGACTTAATCTCTTTGCATTATCTTTATTGCATTTTATCGAACACCTTGCATGTGTTCTTGAAAAGTCACAGGTTAACTTGCCCCATATATAGGAACTTGTGAGTTTGATAGGATAGTATCTCTACGACCTAGCATAGGAGTAGAGATTACCTTAAAAAGTGTCGAGTCATCAAATCTGAGTAACCGAAATTGCATTGCATCTATATGTCTTAACCGAAATAGAGAGGATTCGAGTATGGACAAACACCTTAGTCATTCTTCAAAACCAGAATCTGTCTACTTGCTTACTTTTGCATTCTTAGAATAATTAGTTCACAACCAATCTACGTCCAAACCCTTAAACCTAAATAGCTTTACAAGCGTGTTGAGTAATAGAACCGGGAAGACCCTTGGGAAGAACGATCTTGTTTAGAGCATTCTAAGCAAGTTAAAACTAAGTGTGCAGTAATTGCGCATCAACATGCACGCGGGGGGGGGGGGGGGGCACTACAGGCTATCCCTCCTGACGATTCTTTTTGCCAGTTTCCTCTTCTCCTTGCAGGGCAAACATGATAATTTTGATATTGGATTGTGCACGACAACCTACTAGAACATTTAGCAAGCCAGAAACTTAAACAAATTCAGAGACAACCTCCCCATCATCAAGTTGTGGCTAATAGTTCTATGTCGATGCATCTTCCTGGCGCCTAGCCTCCTCCTAACGACATAACAGTACCCACCATGGTGACATCATCCACCAAGGCATCCATTCTCGCTCACCCCCTAATCCACCGCCTTGTACTGCGATGCGCTGCCTCCTTCGAACGGACTTACAGAGGGAGGCTTTCAGAATTGTAATTACCAATTCTGACGGACAAGTGTGTGACAGGCGCTCTGGTTTCTTTGATTGCTCTTCTCCGATTAGCAGAAGATCGTGCCATCCTCGAAGCAGTGTCTTATGCCTCCCCCCCCTCCCCGAGTTGCACGAGTTTTTCATATTACAAGACGTTCATTTTCTGTTTGTTCGACCCCAAGCACCTTTGGCCTTGGGAGTGTTTATGGGTGTTTAGGTAGTATTCACGCTTTGTTAAAGGTTGTTACCCATGTTTCTGTATGTTATTCCTCGAGAATTCAATTCAAAACCAGACTAGATTGCAAGAAAATCTTCTCTAGATCGGAGACATATTGTACTGTGTGAGGACATGGCTTTTCCATGATGTAATCTTTCATTTTCAGCTTTTTTAATGAATCGTTCTCTTGTTTTAAAAAAATGAAGTTACCCATTTTTTTTTTGTAAACAGTTATATTATAATTGAAGAGAGAGTATAATGTTTTAAGGCCAAAGACAAAGTATATTAGATAAAATAGAAAGTCCATTTAAGCAAAAGAAAATAGCCCAAGACAACTACCTAATTAAAACCCTAATCAATGGCGGTTCTAGGGGAGCTGGGGGGAGCCATGGCGCCCCCTCCCCCGGTATTGATCTAATATTACATGTATTTTTTGGTATTTTCGGAATTGGCGCCGGAATATTTGAAGTTCGCTCCCCCACTACATTGTTTTGGTGAAATGTTGTCTTAAATTTTACGTAATAATTACTCATAATTCACTTATAGTGTTTAATAATTAAATATTTGATCATAATATTATCCAAATTTGAAAAAAAAAATTGTCGTGGCACATATAATTATTATTTTACTAATTAAGCAACCTATAACCAAAACATTTATTATGTATTTTTACTTAGTATTAGATGTATGAAAAATTTATACTATTATTCAAATTTGAAGAATTTTTTTTGCCGGTGGCACCAATTTTTTATTTCCAATTCGGCTCCCACCATATACCAATCCTGGTTACGCCATTGACCCTAATGCACTACTCCATGGAAGCCGTCTCATCTTCATGAATCCACCATCTTCACACACAGAAGAAAAGCACCAACCAAAGCAGTCCACTGGAGAGCATCAGATAACAAGGTCAACGACCAGACCCAAGCCACCAAGAGAAGACAAAGAGCAACGAAGCTGTACAACCAAGATCCGCGAGAGTCCCTGGCCCAAACTCAACAATATGCATCCGAGTTCATTTTAGAAACCATAACATCTCTGAAACACTGACACAAAGAGTGAAGCAAGGAGGTAGATGAAATATAACGAAAGAGGAGAAGCAAACTCAAAAAGAGCTCTCATTGTATCTCGGGCATACATCAGAAAATGAAAAACTCATATATGAAACAAAAGCATCACAAAAGTTGAGGAAAACATTCATAAAGGATGAAAAAAAACATCTACAAAACATGAGAAAAGACACAAACATAAGCACATAGTTGAATAAAGTAAGAAAGGCCCCAAACGAAAACTAAAAAAATAAACAGAGCATAGGGCTGCCTCTGGCCTCTTAGAAAAGAGTCACCCGGCGACACCCAGCTGAACAAAGAAGGGAGAGCCTCTTAGAAAAGATTTTTGAACACGAAATGACGGCCAGTCGGTAACCATATATACAAAAATTCTATCTTTGATTTAACTAGTTATAATACCCTACTATAGTCTACAACCGAGTAATCATAATACACATATGATTTGATATGGCGAATAACATTGATCGCTACCTTGACTATCTTATGTGATGAATCAGACGACATGTTTCAATTTTCATAATCAACCAATTTGTAAACAAAACTTTTTTGGTGTGTGGAACCAAATCTTAACAACAAACTTTTCCCCTTCTCTCTCTTATTTCAAATTCTCTCGCCTCTCTCTACTTTTTCCCTTCTTCTTACTGCCTTGTCGGATTTTTTCCAAAAATAGGCTTGGGCCAAAAATTCAATTCCCAAAATAGGCTCTTCTACGTCAATTCCCAAAGTAGGCTTGCGTGTGCTGACTGGACGCGTACATCGCCAAATTAAGTGGCGATTAGCATAAAATCGGCAGAATGTTGGGACCATGAGCTCAGCCCCAAAATCGCCACTTATAGTGGCGATTTTACTCTGAAAAAATCGCCACTGTAAGTGGCGATTTTGGCCTGACAAAAGCAGCCCCAAAATCGCCACTTATAGTGGCGATTTTAAAAAATGCTATAAGTGGCGTTTTAGTACTTGTCAGACAAAAATCGCCACTTCAAGTGGCGATTTTCACACCATTCTTTTGTCTGGACACTTTTATTTCAAATATAGTAAAATAGCATTTTTGGTTTTCTACTTTGTCAACTTAACAAATAGCCCCTTATTGTATAAACCGCTATTTTTATCTCTCATTTTGGTCTTTCCTTCTTATAGTTGAAATGGAAGGATCCAAAATACAAATTGGTCAAAGTATGAGAGATAAAAATGGCGGTTTATACAATAGGGGGCTATTTGTTAAGTTCATAAAGTAGAAAGGCCAAAATGCTATTTTACTATATTTAAATAAAAGTGTCAGACACTTTGATTTCAAATATACTAAAATAGCATTTTGGTCTTTCTACTTTGTCAACTTAACAAATAGCCCTTATTGTATAAACCGCTATTTTTATCTCTCATACTTTGACCAATTTGTATTTTGGATCCTTCCATTTCAACTAAAAGAAGGATCCACTATAAGTATGAAAGATAAAAATTTCAACTATAAAAGGATCCACTATAAGTATGAAAGATAAAAATGACGATTTATACAATAGGGGCTATTTATTAAGTTAACAGAGTAGAAAGACCAAAATGCTATTTTAGTATATTTGAAATCAAAGTGTCTGACACTTTTATTTAAATATAGTAAAATAGCATTTAGCCTTTCTACTTTATGAACTTAACAAATAGCCCCCTATTGTATAAACCGCCATTTTTATCTCTCATACTTTGACCAATTTGTTATTTTGGATCCTTCCATTTCAACTATAAGAAGAAAGACCAAAATGAGAGATAAAAATAGCGGTTTATACAATAAGGGGCTATTTTTAAGTTGACAAAGTAGAAAGACCAAATGCTATTTTACTATATTTGAAAAAAAGTGTCAGACAAAAGAATGGTGTGAAAATCGCCACTTGAAGTGGCGATTTTTGTCTGACAAAGTTAGCATAAATCGCCACTCATAGTGGCGATTTTACTCTGAAAATCGCCCACTACTAAAGTGGCGATTTTGGGGCGCTTTTGTCAGGCCCAAAATCGCCACTTACAGTGGCGATTTCAAGTAAACGCCATATAAGTGGCGATTTTGTGCTGAGCTCAGGTCGCCAAACATTCTGCCGATTTTATGCTAATCGCCACTTAATTTGGCGATGTACGCGTCCAGTCAGCACACGCAAGCCTACTTTGGGAATTGACCGTAGAACGAGCCTATTTTGGGAATTGAATTTTGGCCCAAGCTATTTTTGGAAAAAATCCTGCCTTGTCTGCTGCCGTCGGTTCTTGCTCCGGCCAGAGGCCGACGGCAGCAAGGCCTCACTCCCCTTCTTTTGCATTCTATTTTCGTTTAATCTTGCTTTTATGTTGTTGTTCTTTTATGCTTTCTTCGCTGTTGGTCTCTTATTTCGTCTTCCTCATCCTTGTTTTGGATGTTTTCCTCATCCTTTGTGATGCTTTTGTTTCAGATCTGAGTTTCTCAGATTCTGATGTGTGTTTGGGATACAATGGGAGCTCTTCTTGAGTTTGTTTCTCCTCTTCATTCATGTTCATCTACCTCCTTGCTTCACCCCTTGTGTCGGTGTTTCGGAGATGCAGTGGTTTCCAAAGTGAACCCGGATGTTGATTGATTGAGTTTGGAGCAGGGACTTTCCTTGATTCTCGCTTGTTCAGTTTTGTTGATCCTTGTTCTCTTCTAGGCGTCGATCTTGTCTTTGACGATGGGGTTTGCTGCTCTCCGGTGGACATCTTTGGTCAGAGTTTCATCTCCTGCCACAGATGAGGATGAGGGGAAGATGAAGATGGCGGCTGAATCTTTGGGGTGGGGATTAGGGTTTTTGATTTGTTAGTTTGGGCTATTTTATTTTAGCTTAAATGGGCTTATTTAAACTCTAATGTACCTTGTCTTTCTTTGGGCCTTGGCCTTAAACATTGTATCCATTTTCAGTTATAATATAACTGTTTACTAAAAAAAAGGTAAACAAAACTTTATTATTTCTCAATGGAAAAAAAAAATAGAAAAGGAAAATGGAAAGCAGTTGTTTAGATTGTGGGAAACAATGGAGACTCGACTAGGCTTCATTTTGCTTCATCTAGAATTGACATCTGTTTTCAACATCATTCCCAATTCCTAATCCCTACTTTACTCACCTCAGATTGTTTGTTGTTTACAGATAAAAATTGATCCTTTTATTTTTTTAAACAATCTAATCATAACCCATATGGCTTAAATCCCCACTTATCATTAATTTAAAAAAATTAAAGTCTGATTTAAATTGTTTCCCAATGAGTGAGGAGGATGATTAAAAGTTAACAAAAAAAAAAAAAGTAGGCATAAATTAATCATCATGATACAGCCTAATGACCTATGGTAACTTGGGAACGTAGTGCTGACGATATATAGAAGAAGTAAATAGCAGTTACAGTAGAAGAGATTCTAAAGCCAATAGCCATCTGCCACCCTAAATTCTACAGAGATTACAGACTATGAAATACCAACTGTACAGTGTACATACATGATCAGGTCGCGTGTGGAGCACGAACCAGCAGAAGTGAGTGGGATAGTAGAAGTGGCAGATGATGATAAAATTAAAGGAGGTGCCGGACTGGTCCCCGCATCGGAACAGGATTTGTCCGGCGGTTTCTACGGGGGGCCGACCCTCTCTTTTGTCTGTCTGATTAGTGATTAGTGATTAGTGCCCAAACGGTCTGTTCTTCAAGCAAAAGATTTCTGGGCTGCAATATATATATATATATATATATATTATTAAGCTGCAGAGTGCAGTCGAGATGTTGATTGAAAGCAACGTGGATGATGACGTTAGTCACCTGGTGGAAACAAACTATTTTTTTATCTTTGTCATGGTATTTGATTTGTATAATGTGAAGAAAACTTGATTGCTGAGCTTACTACATGGTTTACATGTTTCATATTAGTTATTGTATGACATCATGGGTGTTAGATTAATATGATAATTCAATTAGGCTGTCACTTTGCACATATTATAAAACAAATATGAAAAATAATTTGTAATAGAAAAAATTTATATTCGACAATGGGTACCCACAGGTCCGAATACCACATATTCACTACCCGCCCATTTATGAAATGGGTATTTATTCGTACCCGTCCGCCGAGATTAAACGGGTACAAAATCCATACCATCCCCGCCCCGACATGGGTATCGGGTAAACTCGCTACCCATTGGGTGAACCCTAAATCTCTATGCATCTGGATTGCAAAGAGATTTTCAAGATGGAGCTACAACTTTTAGAGCATTATGGTTTCGAGAGGGAACGACAGACTGCTCGTTCGATAATTTGAAGTGAAAAACTTAATGACTAAAGGAGAATTGGGTCTGATCCGTCAAACATAAATGATATATTATGTCTAATACAATGTTGTCTCATATTGTGTACCCATAGGGTTGGGTATGGGGCGAATAATTTGAAACTCGTCCCCAACCCCCATTACCCAATCTAACTAAGTATAAGTTTACTATATCTATTAATTTTACCTGATGAAGGAAAAATTCTCATCCAATTTGGTCAAATTTTGGGTAAGCTAAAAAAAAATGAAGAGAGAAGAAGAAAAGCGAATAATAATAGAGAAACGGGGAGAGGAAAGAGGTTGTGTTGGGGTGGGGGGCATTTATGATTGGAATAAGATAGATGGCCAACATTCATTAATATAATATTTTTTCGAAGGTCATAAAGAGGAATAGAGACTTTTATTATTCAATTACATATTATTATTATTATTATTATTATTGATTATATAAAGGGAAATGAGTTGGGGGGAGCTAACAAAAGGCAAAGTTTGTAGTTCATTTTGGTACGATGAATGATGTGACTTCCCCACTCTTCCCGACTTGGACTTCTGAGTCGTGACTAATTAATTATCTCCCCACTTCATTATTTTTCTTAATTACTTTATCACTAGACTAGATACCAACTAAAACTCCAAAATGAATGACAAGTTCAATTTAATTCCAACATGACTAATCATGACTAAAAGTCCAACATGAATGAGAAGTTTAATTATTGTAAAATGTTATTAAGGAAAAAATAAATTTGTAGCCAATTTTTTTTCGAGAATGTCAAACGTATCCAAAACTATTTGTGTCACATTGTTTAGGCCAAATTTATAGTTTTTACGACAAATTTAGTCGACATTTGTTAAAATTTTAACACTGTTAGTGATAGTACAAACGCAGTTGACATGACATCCACTTGATCGGTCAACTCAATGCCACCTTAGATGCCATGTAATTATTTAAATATAAAAATAAATTAATTAATCTAGGAAAAAAATTAAATTTTGAAAATGTAAATTAAATTAAACCGCCAGCGTTGCTCCTCCACCATCTTTTCGTCTACCGCCACCATTGCTCCACCCACCACCACCACCACAGCCGATCAAAAGTTGTAGCCTACTCCCGCCACCACAAATCAACCACACCGCCATCCATCTCCACCCTCGACACCCTCTTCCTCCGGATTGAATCGATGACCTTTTCGAATTGAAGGAGGGGAGAAAGAGTCGAAGAAGAGAGAGGGGGTTTGGGAGGGAAGAAGAAGAAGGAGGAAGAGGAGGAGCATCGGGACGATGAGGAAGAGGAGGACAGACGATTGTTCTATAGTCGAAGCAGCGACAGCGGAGAGGGTGGAGTATAAAGGTCATAGGGGGAAATTGTGCCACTATCGCCACCGCCGAAAGTGGAAATGTGAGAACAGTCCCTCGAGGTCGAGCCATCTCCTTCTGTTTCACTCCCATCGACCACCAAATCCTCCACCCCTGACTACGTTTCCAACGTCGTCTTCCACAAGCCGCCACCCAGATCCAGCTTCCATATCCAACTAGAAACGAAGATGCGTCGTGCAGAAAAGATCCCTCCCTTGAACAATGCTAGATCTGGCGCTGCAACTACACAACGAGATGGAGGAAAGATGTAGGCGTAGCCCTCCATCGGTCCGACACCGTGAAACGAACCAAAGAGAAAGAGATTAAAGTTACTAAATATAGGGAATTTTAATGTTCATTTGTTTTTTTATGAATAATTTTTAATTTAAAAAATAATTATGTGGCAAAAAGTTGGACACGTCAGCTGACACATCACTTTGGGGTTAAATTTTCGTTAATTGGCCAGAAAAGTTAACGGAAAGCAAAACATTGTCATTTTTTTAATTACGAATAGTTTTAAATATATTTGACATTATCGGAAAAGGTTTGACTACAAAATTATTTTGGCATATTATTAATTATTTTGATAATTTTTTATCATGCAATATAGTTATATAAATTTACATTGCCAATTGCCATACCCGTTTACATGACAACAAGGCTAATTTTAGTTTCTAAAACAACAACCAGATCAGCCGACAGTTTATTAGCAAAGGAAAGATGAAATATATGCTTACTACTGGTACTAAACTCAAATGCTTTTAGATGAGTTTGAGGCAAAGACGTTCTTTCAAGAGTGCTTCTCGGTTGACCTCCTCTTCTATCTAACGTTTTTCCTCTTCTCTGGCGAGTCATCGATGGTTTGGTTGACTTAGCGGCGGATCTACAGATGATGTTGGCAGATGGCGCTCTTTTGGTTGATGGTATGTTCTAGGGTTTTGAAGGTTTTAGGCCTAAGTTGTTCCTAGACCTTTCATACTTTATTTCATCCTTAACTTTGTATCCTTTAAATTTTATAAATTAACCTTTATAAAACAAACTATTGAACCCCTTTAGGTTCATTTTTTCCTGAAAACTATAATATTTATTCATCATTGAAGGTCATAGTCAAAATTAGAATAAGGATAATAATGAAGAACATGAAGTCCAATTCTTTGGCAGAGCTGCATGTCGTGTAGAAGTCGCAATTCAGTCTGCTTCTTGATTCATCAGTCTAGGAACAAAGGAGATAGAGATTCTCGGGAACCAGATTTAGACAATCTGATTTGATTATAGAAGGGCCCTCGAGGGATATTTGGATAGCTATCAAGATGGCCTTGGCTTCTACAACAATTGATGATGAACATGAGAGGTATCCGACTTTTCCATCAGTCACCTGACCATGAGAGTTAATAATGACAACCCCATATCCCGCAGCAACAGAATCATTTATGAAGGATCCATCACAAAATATCTGCTAGAGAAACAATTCAGACCTAGGGCTACCCATGTGTGCATCCTTCACAAGATAATTCTTCATTTGGATCATCCTCATGCAGCCACCATACACAAATTTCCAACACCACATCCATAGTATAATGCACATTTCTTTAATTAAACTCTCATTCTAAGCCACCTAGTCAACATGTGATCAAATCAAATCAACGCACATAAGTACATCATTTATCAAGCACACACAACATTTTAATAACAAATTACACACTCTCCATTTTCCCACATCCTACAATCAGCTAAGACGAGTTGTAATTCCTCACATTAATCTAGCTATCAACGCTAAACCCTCGCCTAGGTAAACCGAGCGTTTTCTTACCCCGCAATTGCAACTACTTCCTTCTCATGAGCACCCAAAAGAGCCACTGCAGAACTCCCACTACATGAAAACAGACCTTCAGTCACGGTTTTTTTCACCTTTAGTCACGGTTTTTACCGTGACTAAAAAATTAGTCACGGTTTAGAGAACCGTGACTAAAATGACCCATTTTTGTCACGGTTTCACTACAAACCGTGACAAAAATTTAGTCACGGTTCTTTAGGAAATCGTGACTAAATTTAGTCACGGTTTCCATAAAAACCGTGACAAAAATGGGTCATTTTAGTCACGGTTTCTTAAGGAAACCGTGACTAAATTCCGTCACGGTTCTTAATGAAACCGTGACAAATACTAGTGACCAATTTGTAAGGAATAAACTTTCCAGTGACTGAATTTATAATGTTCTTAAATTATAGTTTCAAACCCTTAACTCCTTCCGTTTCGCAATTTAAACCATACACTTATAAGGTTAACAAAACGTCCCACTTTTACTCCTTTCGTTATACAAATCAGTCACTCAAATTTAAATTGTCAACTTATTATAATGAATGACCAAATCCGTAATAATCCCAAATCAGGCAAAAATTTCAAGAGCAACCCTTCAACTTTTCCAGTTGTACAACTTAATCAATTAAATTCTTATATTCTTCGTTTGGTCACTTTAAGTATTGTTTTTGCAGGTTTCATCCCTCTTCTTCTCCGATCAGCCACAGCAACCGACGAGCCTTCAACCGCCGCCGCCGTCGCCTTTGACCGCCGCCGCCATCGCCTTTGACCGCCGCCGTCGTCGCCTTTGACCGCCGTCGCCTTCAACCACCGCCGCCGTCGCCTTCGACTGCCGCCGTCGTCGCCTTCGACCGCTGCCATCGTTGCCTTCAACCACCGTCGTTGTCGCCTTCAACCGCCGCCACCGTCGCCTTCGACCCCATCGACGGCCACCGCCGCCTCTCCTCCATCGATCGCCACTACAACCACCGTCTCCATTTCCAGATCTGGATTTTGGTGTTGGTGGTTGAGAGAAGTGGAGGGTGTTGGTGGTTGAGAGAAGTGGAGGGTGTTGGTTGAGAAGGAGTTGGAATGAAGAAGGAGAGGGGCTGTAGTAGAAGGAGTTGGAAGAAGAAGGAGTTGGAATGAAGGAGTTGGGAGGAGGGGCCATTTTTTCGGTACAAAGAAGAAGAAGGTGTCTGGAGGATAGTGGGAACAAGAAAGAAGAAGAAAGGGTTGGAGGATTGGAGTTGTGGAGTGAGTAAGCACACGGATTGCCAACGTGGCAATCCGTGTTTCTTTGGACAAAAATTAGTCACGGTTTTATAGAAACCGTGACTAAATTGGTCACGGTTTTATAGAAACCGTGACTAAATTAGTCACGGTTTCTATAAAACCGTGACCAATTAGTCACGGTTTCTATAAAACCGTGACTAATTTAGTCACGGTTTTGTGAACCGTGACTAATTTATGAAACCGTGACTAATTGGTCACGGTTTCAATGAAACCGTACTAATAAACCGTGACAAATCATCATTTTTCTTGTAGTGTCCCAACCACAAACCATGAATCCTTATCAGAACCTAGGTTTACAACTCAACTGAAGAAAGGATCATCAATTGAGGAGTTCCTTACCTTGAATCGAAGACCGAATAACACTAGAAAGATTTCTCCTCAACTCCCTCCTTTATTCCTTGACCACCCTCTTCGATTCTAGGCTTTTAGGTTCTTGAAACTCGCTCTCTATTCGGCTCAAAACTTTTAGAATCGAATTAATGGAGTTAGAACTCGTGTTGTGCGTTTTCCTGGCTATCAGGTTTTTATCATGCAGGGCACAACAACTTTTTTGCATCACAATGGCCGCTGCAACTTAAGTGACATGATGATCGTTCCATATAAACAACGACCATTGTCCTCAAGTGTGCAACCGTCGTTGCCATCAGCAACACCTGTTAGTTGACATGGTCACAGCGGTCGTTGCACAAGGCACAACACATGTTGGCACCTACAGTTATAGACCTCTACTGCCATAAATTATAGGCCCTAACTCCAATCTATTCAACTCATTTCCAACGATTTTTTCACAAGTAACGACAATCGGGAACAGGTCGTTACAGTACTGATATCAGATGGGCTAGTTGTTGACCATCAGAACCAAATATCAAACCATAGGACAACTAGATGTCCACCCATATTGGAATGACCAAGTTCCGTTTCAAACCCATGCTGCTCACGAGTAAAACCATATTTGTGAGAAGCTAAGGAACACGAACGATATGAACCCCAACTGGAAGATCCCTCGGAATTCGAGATGCTCTCGAGAGATGATGGGTTCAAATTCGGATCAGGATTTTGAACTCAATCCAACGACCCGTTCGCTAAAGAGAGAATGAGTAGATTGTTTGAAACGCGAAATAAAAGAAAATTTTCGAAAAAGACTCCTCAAAACAGCAAAAGGATTAAAAAAAAACTTAATCAGGTTATGGAAAAAAAGAGCTTACTAACATCAGAGTCTTAAGAGCTAAGACACGAGGCCCAGAGTGAAAGCAACTTTAGATTGCAGTATGAGAACAATTGAGACGCTTTCTTCTCATACTACACTCAGGAAAAATTGATAGGTCCAAACAACTTGGATCCCAGACCCCAAGAAAAAGACATGTAAGGCCCAAGGTCAGCTCACCACACTTGAAAGGACCTAAGGCACGTTTAAGGTTAGGACGTTGGGAGCTCATCCCAGCCCCTGTCCTTCTACGGCCCAAATTAATTAACAGTTAGGTCCTCATCCAACAACTGACACGTGGTGGCCCGATCCGAATCTCGTTGAGCTATAAATAATCTCTAACCACAACCTTGATGGTAGAAGAGATCATGTCGGTCGAACCATCTTATTGAACAATATAGATTATGTATATATAATATATAATAAGATGTGCCAAGAAGGCCTTTAAAACGAGAGAAGCAAAAGAGGATGGGGAAGGGATAGCGCAATTCAGCAAGTACCGAAAGAGAGCAGCAGGAGAAGGGGAGATTGTGTGTTTAGAAGTGCAAAAACGCTGTCCAGGCATCCCTTTTTTCACTTTCCCTTTCATTCATTAGTCATTACCACACTCACAGACTCTGTGTTTTAAACTTCACTCACGTGCGTCATCACAACCCACATGACATCTACCCCCCAGTTCTGTAAACAGTAAAAACTAAAATCAAACCCCCTTTTCTCATAAATTTACTCAAAATAAAATTAAAAAATAAATCAGACCAGAAAAAAAGAAGATAGAACCAAAAGCAAGCAAAATAGAAGGAAAACGACAAAGGCTCAAAAATGAAAGTTTGTCAGAAATATCATCAACACTTCCCCAAAAGCAACACGAAAAACGTACGCAAATACAGAGTGACTACTGAGCCAATTGGTGCTGTGGACTGTGTCTTCCCCAACCTTAAAGAGCTTCATTACCGGAAATAGCCGGTAGTCCTCTCCGGTTTCAAGGTCCTGCTCCCCACTACAAATAGATGTGGCAGAAGAAGAAGATCGAGTAATTATTATTGTATTATTAATTACACACAGATGAGATGAAGGTAAAAAAAGAAATTAAAAGAAGGTGAAAGCAGAAGAGGACTGCTCCTTTTCCTCCTGGTGCAAGTAACAGAAGGGGAAAGGTTAAAATTTGGGTTTAATCTTTTCAGTTTGTTTTACTGAGCGGGGAAAGTGGGCTCTCTACACTCCATTTCTCCTGCTTACTCTGCTTGTGTGTGTTTTTGTGTACCAAGTACAAACTTAACGGAATGAAATTAATCAATTAATTGTTTTTTTGGTGGAAAATTATTAGTTTATTACTATGTTCGTTATTGGTGTTGAGTTTATCTTAACAAATTTCAAATTATTATATACTCAAACTATTTGAATTATATTATATGGGTATGAATGGATTTTGGTAATATAGTAAGGGTGGTTTGGTTGATGGAACTGGGTATGAGAATTGAAACTGAGAATTTTGTAATGACATTATTTAAGCCAATTTTCAGTGGGTCAGAAATTGAAACCCAATTTCATAAACCAAACAACACCTAATATATCTACACTTCATACAAATTAGTAACTTGTTACTTTACCAAAACCCTTTTGTCATGGTAAATTTTGGCCCAATTCTAAGATCACTGTTTGCTGAGAAATCAGTTTTTACTTGGAAAATCTCATACGTGATTAAATTTATTATAATATTATTCCAGCTTACTATAATATATTTTTTAGATAATTGAATGTGAATTTAAATCTATAACCTCTTTCCTGAAGGTGTAGTTACTTTATCAGTGGACTACAATGTCTTCCACATGGTTGGTTGGATAATTCTAGCCTAAGTTTTACTAGCTATAATTTTTATTCGTTGGTTGATTTTTTTAAAATTTTAGCTAGTTGACTTGTTTGACTATTTAATATGTAACACTGTTAGTGATAGAGTTAACGTGAAACCAAAATCAAATATCACAAAGTATAATCTCAACATTAAATAGGGCAAATTCCTCTCTCCTCTCTATATTGTTGCTCTCCCTCTCTATAAAACCTAAATGCCCTTTTTACCCTTTGTGGGTGTCGCTGGTAACTCTATTTCAAGAGGTCGGCGATAGCCCTTGTTTCCCTTTTTTTATGCTTTCGGTTGTCCTTTTATGCTTTTTCTTGGTTGTTTGTTTCTCATTTGTGTATTCTTCATCCTTTTGTAATATTAATCTTGTTTTTGTTGTAGTGTCTACTCTACATCGGCATGCAAGTTTGATGAAATGTGAAATCAGTTCATTTTGGCAACATGACTTAGCTATTTCCTTAACCCTAGACCGTTTTCACCAATCTAGGAATCTATCCTACCAAAGTGAGATTTCTTCTCTCGAGCAAATCCTCTAACTTCATAGAATGCACTAAACTTGTTCGATGAAATGCCATAACCAAAATGAGATTTAAAAAAGACTAGCCTCTTGCTCCTCTCTCGATCTAACAAGATAACTAATGTTCTATCTAAGCATCTTATTGATCAATGTTCCTCTCGGACCCACAAATCAAATACAATAAATTAAATGGAAGCAGAGCGAAGCTTGAACGGAAAGCTGAAAAACACTTGAATATCGATTTCGCTGGAACTGAATAAGAACATGTCATGTACTGTTAATATACGTCGTGTATTACAGAAACATGATGTGTATTACAGAAACACGTTGTGTATTACAGAAACACGTCAGATACACGACGTGTGTCTCCTACTACATTCTATTTGGAAAAGGAGAATCATTCTATTCTATTAGACTTTTGACGAACCAAACACCATTGGAGAGCGTGTTTAGATGTTTTGAAGCATGATTGAGTGGAAGGAAGCTAAGGATTGACCAGAGGTTCGATTAGATCAACACGATTAATCTCTCCCGAAGTAAGATGACCATCTCTTCGATATTATTTTCCATTGTTTATGTGATTTCCTTCGAAACCATGAGTAGCTAAACTTTCTGGTTTGTTCAGATTAGATGAAACTCTAGTGAAGTTTTGTATGGATAATATCGGGTTTTTAACCCCTTGATTGTTATTGAGGATTATTCAGTTTATTGATGCGATTTGTCTTAATTTGATTGAATTGTTTGACCGATTGATTCTTTCCAGTGGCGCGGAGGGACTTGTAAGGAAGGGGGTGCCTTAAAAAGGAACCCAATTATATATAAATGTCATCTGCATTTTAACTTGTTAAAACAAAGTTTCAGTGTCAACACCCCATGTTCTTATTTGTTTATCACTTATTTTTGCAGTTTGCACATATAATCAGTTTCCTTGCTTGTCAATTTTTTCGAAAGATAGCATTTTGCTCCCTCTACTTTGTCAACTTAACAGATAGCTCCTTATACTATAAATTGTTCTTTTTGTCTTCTTTTACTTCGGTCACTTTGCATTTTGGGTCCTTCGTTTCAACTATTGTCTCCTTAAAATTAAATATGGACACATCCGCACACCGACAAATAGAGATATCGAAGGCAGGAGACGAAGAGTTGGCCAGGGAGATAAATTATGGAAGTATCGTGAAGAGTATAGTGAATACGAAAAAATCGTTTTATTCATCGATTTCATCCTATCCTATTATATATATTTATATTTCCAATTAAAAATGTTTAGTAAGTTAATACATAGTTATGGAGTTAACATGGTGTACTGAATGCACATTAATTAACGTCAAGAAGACGATAGTTGGAACATAAGGATCCAAACGATAAGGTGGTCTTAGTAGGATGTGGTAAAAAAAAACAATTTATAGTCTTAGGCTATTTGTTAAATTGGAAAAGTAGAGGGGCCAAAGTGCTATTTTTCTAATATTTTTTAGTAAACTATATAACTTACAACATTAGCAAAATAAAAAGATAAAAATTATCAAATAAAGTCTATTACCAACTCCTCAAACCATGGACTATGTAGAAAATACTTTTCGAGACAAGATGAATGATGCATTGGTCACATATATTGAGCAAGATTTATGTACTAGTTGTGACAAAGAATGCATTAGTACTCCACAATGCTTATAGAATATGAAACATTTGTTGTGAAACGTTGTAAACAGTCATGAGTTGAACTATTATTCAAGTATTTTACAAATCCTGAATATTACGTTGTTGACTTTTAGTTCCATTAGGATTGAATTTCATACTATGAAGTCAAAAAAATTTATGGTACAATTTCGGAACCCCCTTGACTAATTTTCTAGCTCGCCACTGATTCTTTCTCTATCTTTGTTTTCGTGACCTAATCTAGGACGAGAGTCAGTTGATTGTTTAGGAAGTCATTAGGTTTTACTGGTATCTTGATCCAAGGATCGATAGAACTAATCTCTATGCATTATATCGAACACCTTGATCATGCGTTCTTGAAAATTCACAGGTTAGCTTGATCATAGGAACTTGTGGATTGGATAAGATAATATCTCTACGCCTAATCTAGGAGTAGAGATTACCCGAGAAAGTGACGAGTCATCAAGTCTGTTTATTCGATACTACATTTCATCATCTATCCATCTTACCCTAACTAGAGTGGATTCGAGTATGGACAATCGTCTTTATCAATCTTCAAACCCCAAATCTAATTACTTGTTTATTTGCTTTATCAATACATTTAGTTCAGAAACAACCTTTTTAAACCAAATATTGAAACCCCGAATAACTTAACTCACTTGTTAAGTAATAGAACCAGAAAGACCATAGGAAAGAACGATCTCGTTAGAGAATTCTAGCGAGTTAAGACTAGATTTGCAATTATTTGTGCATCACTCCATCATTCTCCATTTTGATCTTTTTTCTATATGATCTCAGCCTCACCTCTCCATCTCTTTAGGACCTTCGGACAGCTGATCTTCTATCAAAATCACTTGATTGATTATGGTCTCCAGTTCTGAAATCGTTACCAGGACTTGGGTGATGAGGGACTCCTGCAATTGCCTGTTGTGAGTGGATTGTATGATGTATGCATTGGTTATCTCGATAGTCACATTCTTTACTGACTAAACCAGTCTAGGTTCACTAACTTGCATGGTGACTTGCGTGTTTCTCTTTTCTTCATAACTCTACAAGAATATTTGAGCGAAATCATTCCATGAGTTTATGATTTCTTCTGGGAGGTTCATATATCATTCCCTTGTCTTTCCCACAAGAGTTGTTGGAAAAGTGAGACAATACGCTTGCTCGGTGCATTTGCATGATGATATGAGAGTTCTAAAGGTGGTCGTCTAGGTCACTATTTCCCGTACTTCTTCAAGTTTGTTGGAACTAGAGTTGTGGGTAGTTGTTCATTGAAAATTTCTCTGACTAGGGCTTTTGATATGGCAATATGTGACGTGAAAAAAGGCTGAGATGACTTGATGATATCAACACTTAATGGAGAACTTGGATGAAGATTTGACGGAATGACCATATTGTTACAAATATAATAGATTAATGACAACTAGTAAAAATTAATGACCACTATTTTAAAAACCATATACATTAATAACCAAAATCGATATTAAGCCAAAGTTTTGCTTCTGGACTTCTAGACCTAACTTCGTGACCAAGGCGGCCAATCGCGCACACTCTAAACGAGTTTGGATACCTGGTGTCCGATCCGAAACTAACAAATTGCGTGGGTGAAGTGTCGACCCGACCTATAACTCGAGTCCATCGCCTCATTGAGCTCATTAAGCTCATAATCATTAATCTATGGATACCCTCCTTCTGTTTTTGAATTGCAGAATCCTTTATCTACTGCCGTTGCAGCTGTGAAGGACAAACTCCAACACCAACATCACATCATTGATCAGCTGGGAGAGACGTTGGCAAGAGCTCAAAATAGACAGAAGCAGCAGGCGGATAAAACAGAACAGAAAGGCACTTCCAAGTGGGAGACTGATGCACAAATTAACGCGCACTAGTTTTACTCACTAGATCGCTCTAGCGAGATCGTTAATTCCCAAGGGTCTCTCTTTTTCTATTACTCAACAATTGTGGAATAAGCTATTCGGGGGATTTGTCATTTGGTTTGAATTGGGTTTATGAACTAAGTAACTAATAATGCAAATGAAATCAAACAAAGCAATTAACAAGATTGGAGTTTTGCAGATAGACTAAGGCGGTTGTTCAGACTCGAATCCACGCTAGTTCGGTTAAGATGGATGAAACTATGCAATCAAAGAAATTCAACAGACTAGACGACTCGACAATTCCTTTTGTAATCTCTACTCCATGGTCAGGCCGTAGAGATTCTATTCTATCAAACCTACAAGCTCATATGGTCAAGCTAACTTGCAAGAAATCAAGAATGAACAAGAATAATGAAATGTCACAAATTCATGCAAAGAGATTAGGTTCTTCCAATCCTATGGTCAAGATATTGGGGAACCTAACGACCTCCTAAACTCTAGAATGAAATGCGTTCATGGTCAGATCCGCAAATCAAAGATAAACTCAGAAACTAACAATTGATTAGGTTGCCAGAATCAAAAAGCTTATAAATTAGGGTTTAGGAGAAATTGCATCTAAGTCTGAAAGAACATCGATTAACATAAACGGGTTAGAAACCCGAAATCATCCATACAAAATCCTAGCTAACGCTTCATCTAATCTAAACAACCCTAAGAGTTTAGCTCGACATCGTTACAGAAGAAATCGCAGAAACAAAGAAGAAGAAAACCGGAGAAGAAGACATCTTACTCCGAGAAAACCTAATCTTGATGAATCCTAGAATCTCCTGAGTTAATCCTCGCTTCCTCTCGCTCAATCGTCACTTCAAAGCTCCGAGTTCTCCCTCCGAGAGTGTCTGGTTCGTCGGGGAAGAAAGAAGAATGAATTGTCCGTTATGTTTTTCTCCCAGGAAAGAATAGGATTAAAAATCCTGTCAGATGATGGTACACGACCGTGTATCATAATACACGGCGTGTATTAGATACACGACGTGTTTCCCTAGTACACGGCGTGCTTCAGGTACACGACGTGTATTGTAATACACGCCGTGTATTGCTTCAATTCCAGCTCCAGCATTTTGCAGCCTCCTGATTCGTCCCTAATCGTCATGGATCACCTGAAATGAACCAAAAACATGCAAAACACATAAAACGGCCCCAAGGGGCAAGGGGTATGAAACTCACTCAAAACCATGCAAATTGGACGTAAAAATCACTAAAAATGTCGTCTAATGCGAAGATGAATACGCCAATAATGAGACGCATCAAATCACCTCACACTTAGACTTTTGTTTGTCCTCAAACAAATAAAACTTGGAATCACACTCAAATTCACAAGTGACAAACTCAACCAAATTGACGCTCAATCTCTAACAATTCAACCTATACTGTTTCGTCTAGAAAGCGTAACCTACACATGAAAGAATGTCAACCAAACAAACCCAAGTCTCACTATTCTCTGCACACAACAAGTAACAATCTCCAATCATGCAAGATGCCGACCTAACCGACCAGACTTCCTCACACAGAAAATATTTAGTAATAGGAAACTCTCACACTCTGTGTTTAGGGACGTGTTTAAACTCTCAATCACTTTCTTGACCGAATTATGTCATAGGTTTACATTTCGACCACAATCTACACCACTGTGACAACACGAGTAAGTAGTCAAGAAGGTCTTCCCTGCTAGGGACTGTAACGATCCTATACTACGAGGGCTTGTGATGAATGGATGAAGGAATAAATGATGATGAAAGGTATGGTGCGGTGCAGCAATCGACTAACCTCCCTCGAATCAAAGTCTATGGATTGCTAGTCGGGTTCGAATCATTTTCGTGCAATTCAAAGTGAAGCTACAAGAGTGATTCTAAAAAATCTGTTCTGACCGGATTCATTTAATATCAATTCAAGCATGTTGGTTACAGGTTCTAGACAAGACAATCTAAGCGTCAATGTTAAATATTGAAAATCAGTTTAGCATTGCAAGTCAAGAACAGAGCAAGTTCCAATCATGGATAGCACATCAGTAAGCAACCCTCAAAAGTAAACACCCCACCTCACACTTAAAATCGGACATTGTCCTCAATTGACCACACAAAATAGTGAAGAAAAGTGTAAAGTGGTACCGGGAAAAAGAGCATGAGGATGCTAGAGATGGCATGAGTGATTCATCGGAGTGCATTTCTTGATCAGAGCCTAACTCATGGAAAGTGGGACAACAAATCCTGAAGATAGTGGAAAGGGAAAAACAAAACACGATTAGAGCATTCAAAATACAAGAGTTTAACTGACTCGGCCAACAAAACAGTTTAACAAAGACTCAAAACATAAACTGACTCAAAATTCGACGCAAATAAAAAGAAAAAATACAAGTCTGAGAGTGAAAAATAAGAAGTCTTGAAGTGATGAAAGTCATCAATGGTCTGCCGGCGGGTCCTGAGGTGGTGTCCAGTATGGTCCGGTGTATGGCTCTGGAGGCTGGTAGCCCGGGATGAAGGAGGCAAAAGCAGCCTGCTGGGCGTCATGAGAGTAGCGCTGGTACGCGCTAAGACTGAGATACTGCTGATCCGCCCGCTCCCACGCTACCCGGAACCCATCATCAACATAGTCATATAGCCCGGAGACGTTCTCATCGATCGTGTACACTCTGCCACCCAACTCTATAATCTGATCGGATAGACTCTTGTAATGCTCCTCCTGAGTCTTCCAGTGACCCTGCTGCTATCCCCA
This sequence comes from Linum lewisii, assembly GCA_034768395.1. Classification (NCBI taxonomy): domain Eukaryota; kingdom Viridiplantae; phylum Streptophyta; class Magnoliopsida; order Malpighiales; family Linaceae; genus Linum; species Linum lewisii. The sequence goes on from CM068302.1 coordinate 17,581,087, forward strand.
GTACTCAGCCTGCTGCTCCCAGTGACTCTGCTGGGAAGAGGCAACCCCAGCCGGGATGCCCTGTATAGCCTCCATGAGGTGGCTCATGTCATAGGAGGATGAACCTCCACCAGCAGACTGAGGAGCCTCGGAGGTAGGAGGGACCTCAGTGTTTTCCTCGTACTCCTCCTCCTGCACATGCGCTCCTACGTTCTTCTTATGTAAAGGTGGGCAGTAATCTGGCAAGATGTCCGAAATCCCTCTAGAGCGGGGAAGAGCTGCAGTGATGGGAATCTGGGTCACCCACTTCTGTAGCGTCACTTGGCCAAACTTATGCATGCATCCGAAGTAGTTCACCAACCTGGTGACATAAGCGCCGCCCACTAGGAAGTCCACCTTGTTAGAGGCGTTCTGGGAGGCGAGAAGCCTGGCAAACAGAGGCGCCAAATGGACGCGCTGATTCAAGGCCACGTGACGGATCATGAACAGATCCCGAACGTTACAGACTCTACCTGCATTCCCCCTCTGGGTGATGGTATCCCTAAATATAATCTGCATACACCTGTATGTCAGGTTGGTCGTCAAAGAAGCTTTCAACCGACTAGATACATAGTACCTCATCTCTCCTGAGTTGGTCATCTTCAAAGGGTCCGATGGAGCGAGGTTATGCCAAAATGTCTCGACTAAGGTGGTGGATTCAGCACCGGTATAAACCACCAAGTTCGGACTCTCCTCCAATTCTTCCTCTGTTTAGAAACCCAAAGCTACACCAAACTGATCTAAGGAGAGCTTACGCTCTTCCCCACCCAGACGGAACCGGATCGCCTTGTTATTGTCTCGCTTCTTCATAGGTTCGAAGCGGAAAGTAGTGATGGCCTCCTTGGTTGGCCACTCATATCCCGGTTTGTCCACCTCAAAGAGCGGGTCAAACCAGCCCTGTCCAGATTTTCCCTGAGCTTCTCTGCCCAGCCTGCTTCTTCAAAGGATTCCCAATTAATTCGAGACGAGGAGACAATGCCTTTATCCTTGATTTCACGCCACTTAGAGAGATCCTTCGAGTCCGTGAAACGGAAACATGCGGCTTGTATAGCAGTAGGCATGTCAGCCACCTGGTATGTGGTATCCACTACCACATTCTTTTGCCTCTTAGGTCGTGGTTCCCTACAAACACAAGCAAACAATCCAGACGATAAATTCATAGATATGGAATAAACGCACGAAATTCTTGTTAATCACAAGGGACTTAGCTCATACAAATTTAGATTAATTCAAGATCATGGCAGCCAAACCAATCAAACATCATTGATTCAAATGATCAAGAACCGACAAATTCGAAAAGTAAGGTGAAATCTTCATCACAACTCAATCAAGGCAAGGTATATCCAAATCAATCCCTTCTATACTCAAATAAAATCACAAGATCATGCAATACATATCAAACCATCAGAATTCGTCCATAATCAGAAAACCCCAATTTGCAAAATATCGGTATAGGAAAGTAACCTATAACATGCAATTCGCGAAGCAAACGGAGTCCAAATAAGCCACGATTCGAAATGGAGCTATCCTAGATGGTTAATTGCAAGAATCCATGGTCAATTTGGCAATTCAAACAACTTCAAAAATTTGGGGTCATGAGGACACCCAGTGCAATCCGAAAATTCCACTCCCAAATCCAATGTTCTTCACTTCTAATCATGAAATAAGAGTCAAGAAGAGTTAGGAAGGAAGAAATTACCTGGAAGACGACATCTTAACACCCAAAAACGACTTGGCAAATGAAATTCGAAGTTTGAGCTCCAATGGTGGTGAAGAGCTTCAATGGAGGATGTTTGTGAGTAATGGGGGCTGTAATTGATGAAGGAGAGGTGGAAAGTTGAGGGAAAGTAGATGGAGATGAGTGGGTAATGTGTATATGTGAGTTTGGGAGCTTGGGAGATGGATTTTGGGTAGTGGATATTGAAAAATTAAAGAGGAGGTGTATTGTTGATGGTGGCTGTTGGGAGGAAGAGGACTGAAAATTCGAAGAGAGAAGGAAAGAAAACTTACCTGGCCCGATGACAATACACGACGTGTATTGTAGTACACAGCGTGTACTGTAATACACGGCGTGTATTAACAGTACACGACTGTGTATCTTAACTCGTCTTTTCGGCCGAAATTCCTCAAATTATGGGGCACGCCCGTGTAATAGAGGTACACGGCATGTATCATTGGTACACGGCCATGTATCAAGACCTGTAGCACTCCATAAATTCTACTTTAATTCGGACGAATCCTGCACACACTTAGCACCAAAAATCAACTCCGGACGACCCCGGGACTCTATAACACTCTCCAGACACGACTGACTCGATACACGACTCTACCACGGACTCGACTCAATAAACTTAAAGACTCCAGACTCGGGTTGCCTCCCGAGAAGCGCTCTTTATTTTACGTCTTTGAGCTAGACGATACCTGGTCTAACGTGCGGCATCCCAGCTCAGAACTTCTTTCAGACTGGCATCCGTGTCCTGAAAGAATACATTCATCGCTCCACTCTGAAGCACAAATTTCTTCCCGCTAGCATGGTAAAGCTCCAATGTACCGTCGCCACGCAATCCAGCTACCTCAAAGGGTCCAAATAGCTCCACTTTGTCCAGGACCACATCTAGGGGTTTGGTAGGAGTACTTTCATGGGGCGGCGTCTTAGCTTTCTTAGGAGGCTTGTTCTTCTTCTTCTTAACTCCACCTGTATCTTGGGTAGATACCATCGCCGCTACCTGATCATGCAAAGATGAAGACAAATCAGGAGGATTCATATCGGTAAACACCGTATATACTGAAGCATTCTCAAATACTAACGACATGGATTTCTTAGCGGAAGAGTGCACATTAGGATCAGGTGGATGAATTTGAAATGTAATAACTTTTTCCTTATCCCGAAAGGTTAACCTCCCGGCCTTTGCATCTATCAGTGCACCAGAAGTGGCTAGGAAGGGTCGTCCCAAAATAAGGGGAATGTTAACACTCTCCATGCAATCAATAACCACAAAATCAGTCATAAAGTAGCTATCATGCACCCTAACTACAACATTTTCAGCAATACCCCTAAGATGTCTAACAGTTTGATCAGCTAGGTTGATATTCGTGGTGGTAGGGGTTAGCTTAGGCAGTCCTAGACACTCAAACAACGAGTAAGGCATAACACTGATGCTAGCCCCTAAATCTGCAAGAGCTCTATTAATCAAATAAGTGTCAATAGAACAAGGGAAAGAAAAACTCTCTGGATTAGCTCGCTTTGGCACCACGTGGCTCTGCTTCGGAGCAGACTCGCCAACTTCATGGAGGGTAACTGAGGCTATCTCCTCTATCTCGTCTGCTCTCGTCTTTTGAGAGGAGTTCTTTGGAAGAGGATCAACAACCTTGTCTTTCTTCTTGTCAGGAATCACGCTTCTCAGCTCCTCCACCACAGCAGCAGCTTCTGCATTTTTCAGCTTTTTCTTCTTCGAGAGAATTTCTTTCATATGCCTCGCATAATCCGGGTTTGCAAGAAGTTCTTCCAATAAAGCAACTCCCATCTTCTGGTTATTAATTGTCACCAGAGTCTTCCCCAAATTCTCCTTGTTTAGCACAAGTCTGTTCAAGGCTGCAGGATAAGGTGATTTTGGTCGGTAAGGAGCGACTAGTGGAGTAGCTTCTTTTCTTTGCTGCTCCTTCTGACACAACTGCTCCATTGGCTTCTCCAATTCCTCCGTGCCATCCTGAAGAGAAACTGCTCCACAGAATTCTTCCTTAGTTTTGCTTCCTCTGGCATTGCTGGATGAAGAGGAGGGAGCTGTGCTAGGTAGAAGACCAACTCCCTTCTCCTTCAGAAAGTTGGTTATCGCCGTCACCCGATCGTCTAACTTCTTGATAGAGGTCTCGGTGAGTGAGATGTTCTTGTTATTGGATTGAGTTTCAGCAAGAATCTTTTCCAACATGATATCGGAATAGGACTTAGGCGCAGAAGAGCTCGAACCACCGTTGTTGTTCTGATTTTGGTTCTGGTTCTGATTGTTATTCCAGCCTCCTCTGTTCTGCCATTGGGAATTCTGATTCTGATTCCCATTATTCCTCTGATAACTCCCTTGGTTCTGGTTATTGTTCCAGTTCCCTCTGTACTGCCATTGGGAGTTCTGATTCTGATATCCTCCCTGGTTCTGGTTATTCCCTTGGTTTGGGCCACCAACATAAGCAATCTCCTCTTGTTGTTGGTCTTGGTTACTCTCAAACTTCCAAGTACAGCCCTTTGTTGAATGACCTGCACCACCGCAATTCGAACATGGAGTAGATACAGCTGATACATTCTCTGTCCGAGTAAGCATCTTGAACCCTGGTGGTGGAGCTGCAGGAACACCCGGTGAAGGAGCTATCTTAGTCCTTTCCAGCTCATGCTTTAATCTTTGCACTTCCATCTCCAAGTTCAAGTTATCCAACTCCAACTGACTCTTAACCATGTCCACTGGTGCAGGAACTGTGGGAACAAGGTATGATGAATCAACAGAGAATCTCTTCTTCTCTGGATGTCTGCCGTCCATCTTCAATGTGTTAGCTTGCATGAGAGATTTTATTTTCATGGCAAATCTCTTGCAAGCATCTAAGACCGCAGCTGCGGTCATGTCATTCAGGTCCATACTCAACTGCAGAGAGAAATCCTTCCTCTTCTCATAGTCCAGGCCTCGAAGGAATGTAGAGACCTTGTTATAGTCATCCCATCCATGGTGAGGACAAGCCCGGAGAAGCCCTTGAAATCTCTGCCAAGCCTCATAGAAGTTTTCCTCCGAACCACTTGTGAAACCTGCTATCTGTGCTCTGAGTGCATCTGTTCTAGAAGGAGAGAAGAACTCTTCTAGAAATGCTTTAGCCAGACCATCCCATGTGGTGAAGTGATTTGGCGGGTGATCATACAGCCACAGTTCTGCTTGTCCCTTCAGAGTAAAAGGAAATAACTGAAGCTTGACTGCACTATGATCTGCTTCATTGTTTGAGAATGTTTGAGCTAGCCTTAAGAAATTTCCCACATGAGCATTCGGATCCTCATTGACATCCCCAGAGAAAGTGTTCCCATTTGCTTGGATCATGTTGATCAAGTGAGATGGGATGTGCAAGTTCCGAGTTCCCGTGTTGGGAATCTGAATGCAAGAAGTAGTCCCATCTATGGTAGGTTGATCATAATCCTTCATCGTCCTCTTCGCCATGATTACTAGTTCTAGTTGAACAGGAGGTTATGGAGGATCTACAGGAGGTTCTGTAGTAGCAATGGCTGACGGTGAAGGTGAAGATGTAGATGAGGATGCAAAAAGGGTCTTCCTTGCCTTAGCTGTCTTTGCAGGAGGAGGTACAGGAGTAGTGCCGAACTGAGTGTAGAAAATTCTGCCCTTGTCAGCTATGCGCTTACTCTGTCTTCTTTCTTCTGTACCTGCAATCTTGCCTGAAACACCAAAAACAATAAATACCAAGTAGTATAAAAATGTGGGAGGTAAGAGATGATAAAAGAGTGAATGAAAAGCTCAAACGCACAATGCCTTTACTAGAAAAAGAAAAGTCCCCGGTAACGGCGCCAAAAACTTGATGCACAAATTAACGCGCACTAGTTTTACTCACTAGATTTATCTAGCGAGATCGTTAATTCCCAAGGGTCTCTCTTTTTCTATTACTCAACAATTGTGGAATAAGCTATTTGGGGGATTTGTCGTTTGGTTTGAATTGGGTTTATGAACTAAGTAACTAATAATGCAAATGAAATCAAACAAAGCAATTAACAAGATTGGGATTTTGCAGATAGACTAAGGCGGTTGTTCAGACTCGAATCCAAGCTAGTTCGGTTAAGATGGATGAAACTATGCAATCGAAGAAACTCAACAGACTAGACGACTCGGCAATTCCTTTTGTAATCTTTACTCCATGGTCAGACCGTAGAGATTCTATTCTATCAAACCTACAAACTCCTATGGTCAAGCTAACTTGCAAGAAATCAAGAATGAACAAGAACAGTGAAATTCCACAAATTCATGCAAAGAGATTAGGTTCTTCCAATCCTATGGTTAAGATATTGGGGAACCTAACAACCTCCTAAACTCTAGAATGAAATGCGTTCATGGTCAAATCCGCAAATCAAAGATAAACTCAGAAACTAACAATTGATCAAGTTGCTAGAATCAAAAAGTTTAAATTAGGGTTTAGGAGAAATCGCATCTAAGTCTGAAAGAACATCGATTAACATAAACGGGTTAGAAACCCGAAATCATCCATACAAAATCCTAGCTAACGCTTCATCTAATCTAAACAACCCTAAGAGTTTAGCTCGACGTCGTTACAGAAGAAATCGCAGAAACAGAGAAGAAGAAAACCGGAGAAGAAGACATCTTACTCCGAGAAAACCTAATCTTGATGAATCCTAGAATCTCATGAGTTAATCCTCGCTTCCTCTCGCTCAATCGTCACTTCAAAGCTCCGAGTTCTCCCTCCGAGAGTGTCTGGTTCGTCGGGGAAGAAAGAAGAATGAATTGTCCGTTCTGTTTTTCTCCCAGCAAATAATAGGATTAAAAATCCTGTCAGATGATGGTACACGGCCGTGTATCATAATACACGGCGTGTATTAGATACACGGTGTGTTTCCCTAGTACACGGCGTGCTTCAGGTACACGGCGTGTAATACACGCCGTGTATTGCTTCAATTCCAGCTCCAGCATTTTGCAGCCTCCCGATTCGTTCCTAATCGTCATGGATCACCTGAAATGAACCAAAAACGTGCAAAACACATAAAACGGCCCCAAGGGGCCAAGGGGTACGAAACTCACTCAAAACCATGCAAATTGGACGTAAAAATCACTAAAAATGTCGTCTAATGCGAAGATGATGAATACGCCAATAATGAGACGCATCAGAGACAGAGTATACTTGAAGTTGCATCCCTACAGACAGAAATCAGTGGCTCAGAGGGCAAATCAGAAGTTAGCACCAAGGTACTATGGGCCATATGAAGTCCTCAAGAGGTGTTGTAGCCTATGAACTCAAGCCAACAACTACCTCTAACATACATCCAGTATTCCATGTATCTCTACTGAAGAAAGCGGTGGGAGATGCTGGAGTGATCAGCTCAACCTTGCCAACTGTGGATGATCAAGGGGGAATCAAACAAATCCCAGTGGCAATACTGGCCAGGAGATTCATCAACAAAGGGAATAGAGCTGTTACTCAGGTGCTTGTGCATTGGGCACATCAATCAGAAGCAGATGCGAGTTGGGAAGATTGGCAGCCTTTCAAGCAGCAATTCCCTGAATTTGAGGATGCTTGAATTGACTTAGGACAAGTCGAAGCTGACTGGGACGGATTGTCATGACGAAGGACTTCTTAGTATAGTTATATTAGTATGATGACTATTTTGTTATTTTCCTTTCAGTGACCATTTTGTAATCCGACAAACTCCGACAGTTTTTGTCGTTACTACTGTAGTAGTACAACGGCTCTTCAGCCTTGTCTGCTCTATTTTGGGAAAGCTGGCTCGATAAGAGCAGCTGGGCTACGGCTAGTCGATTATGAATAAATTTACAACCAATTTCAAATCCGAATTTCTCTCTCATGAAGCTCTAAGCTCTTCTCTCTTCTTTCTCAACCCTAATTCCGACTCCTCTTCTCCGATTCGCCGCCGGCGAGCTATCTGGGACACTACATATGCTTCCGTTGTGGTCATAGGAAAATTACATGGATTAGTTGTTTGCAACTTGCATTAACAATCCAAATACAAAATTTGGGTTACAGATTCGTCATATATGAATTTGTAGGTCTGATGTGGTGGGGAGTGGTCACGGAGCAGTCTAGGGGTAAAATCAGGATTTTAGTAAATTTTAGATCTGATACATAAAATATAATGGCTTGAATATATTTTTATACAAAAAAAATATATTTTAGCTTTTTGGGTCCAAAGAATACTAGCCGCGGACCAGGATCATGGTTTTGGATGTTAGATCGGGCTGGCCGATTTTACTGGTCCGACCTGCTCTCTGGCACCGATAAATTCTGGTTTGATCCTGGTTCAACCCTGATATTTCCATGAAATCTTTGAACGTTTGACCTTGCCGGCTCAACCCTAGTCCGATTCTGAAAACTATGACCAGGATAGCGGACCAACATAGACAACCTACCTTGATAATGCAATCCCAGCTTCGAGAGAGTCGCCCATGTCCAAAATTACGATATTATGGTAAATAAATAGTAATTATAACTGAATGGATATATGTTGAGTGATTATTTGATAGCGTTGGGTGCCAGAAATAAATAATGTATCCGTACAGTAGAGTATAGGGCTGTATATGAGCCGAGCTTTGCCCAGGCTCAGGCTCGACTCGATAAGGTTTATGGCTGGCTCAAGCTCGGCTCGGGTTTGATTCGAGCTCGAGCTCAGGTCGTTAAAAAAATTTAGAGCGCGAGCTCATCTCGAGATGAGCATTAACGAGCCTAAGCTCGGTCGGAGCTCGACTCGGGCTCGATTCAAGCTTGAGCTCGGATTGAGCACGAATCAAGCCATAAATTCTAACTCGAGCTCAACTCGACCTAAAATATTTAAGATCAAGCTCAACTCAAGCTCGATTTGAGTTTTGCTCGATATAAACTCTTAACCAACTCGAGTCGACTCGTTAAAAACCCTTAACAAGCTCAAGTTAGGCTCAAAACCCATAATAATTTTCTTAAAATGAGTTCAACCCAAAACAAACTCATTAAGACTAGATGATCCATGGACCATCCATTTCTCTACATTATGTGAGACTATTCATTTAAATGTTCAATCATTGTTATTTATAAGTCTTGATGGATTCCTTCCTTCCCTTAAACCACCAATGTGGTATTCCTTTACCTAAACCACTAATGTGGTATTGTTGAGGGGCTACACCAACAATACCTTATTGGTTGGAAAGTTATCCCAAACGGCAGAAACACTGACGGATTATTTTCCATGGCTTTCACAACTCCTTCAAATAACCTTTATGGATTGAAAAGATGTGCATCTTCTCTCCAAATTTTAGGGTCTTTATGAAGCGATGTAGTAATCTATGATGATGTGTGACTTTTTAGGGACAATCAGCTTACCAAGTTGAACTTCCTTCCCAACTTCTCTAGCAATCCTTCAAAACTTTTCTGCAAGATTCATTGTGGTTGAATGGAGAAAATATCAATAGTAGTTACTCTTTGTTTCTTAAAAATTTGAACTGGTAAATGGGTAAGTCATGGTTGGAGGTTGATATTGAATTGGTTGAAGATGAAGAGGTTGTAAAATTTCAGCTCTATATTAATGTATCGAATTTAAACCTTGAAACGTTACTCTTACATCACAAAACCTTATTAATCTTAATTTATATAGTCTAAACCTTAAATCATTATTCCAAACCCTAATTAGTAACTCTAAACCTTAATCTATAAAGTATAAACCAAAATCATTACAACCAATCTGTAAACCTTATTAATGAATCGAGTTTAAACCTTGAAATGTTACTCTTACACCATAAACATTAATTTCCATAGCCTAAACCTTAAATCGTTATTCCAAGTCCTAATTAGTAACTATAACCTTTAATTTAATCTATAAAGCCTAAGCCTTAAATCATAATTCCAAATCCAAATTAGTAAATCTAAAAATGATCAAAATTCAAAATTCCAAATTCTATGGGCTTCATCAAAATTAATACTGACGCAACCTTGTTCCAAGATGAACGGAAATTCGGAGTGGGACTGGTGGCAAGGGATGCGGAAGGGAGGTTTGTTGGGGCAAGCAACGTATCTTTGCAGGAGTACCACCGGCGCATGAAGCAGAAGCGAGAGGAGTACTTGAAACGCTTAGGTGGTGTCGGCAGATAAACTGATTAAGAGCTGTTGTGGAAACAGATCGCCAAAAAGTCCAGCTGGACGTGAGAGGAAGACATGGGGGAAGGTCTGAGTATGATAGATTGTTAGAAGCTTGTCGAGACTGTCTCGATGGTCAACCACAGTTGAGAGTGGAGTTTGTTAGGAGAGTGGGTAATAGAGTGGCACATGTTCTTGCACGTCACGCTATTTACACGGCCGATACTTCGGAGGAGGCCTATTCAGACTTGATTAGTGATGACTTGAGGGATTTTTGTAATTGTTTGAATCATTAATGATAATTTGAAGTTTTATGTAAAAAAAAAATGATTGAGCCCACAATCGAGCTGTTTCACGGGCTCTTAATCAAGCCTTTAACGGGCCAACTCGAGAGGTATATTATTCGAGCCAGTTAGGCTCGACGAGTCAGGCTCGACGAGCCGAGCCAGGGTAGGCTAGGACTCGTCTCATTTACTATCGAGCCGGCTCGCGAGCCAGCTCATTTACAAATGAGCCGAGTTTTGAGCGAGTTTTTTAGCTATTTTTCCAAGCCGAGCTCCGAGCCGCTCATGAGCTGCTTGGCTCGTCAACCGCCCTAGTAGAGTATAGTTCCAATCGAAAAAATACAGTTACAAAAATAAAATATCAATCGAAAAACTATTATAAAAATAAGAAGAGATGAGGGTAATAATAACTAATAATTGAAGAGAAATATATATATGGATAAAAATGCATATATTCTAAAAAACAAGGAACATATTACATCAGTAGTACCAAACGACCCTTTTTCCACCTTTTTAATAATAATAATAATTAACATGAATAAAGGAAAGGGGGAGTATTTACATTACTGGTGCAGGGCTCTCTCCATCACTCTCTATCTCTCTCTCTCTCTCTCTATCAGGCAGCTACTGCTGCTTCTGCCAAATCTGCAGCAGCCGCAGTAGTAGGAGGAAGAAGACGACGACGACGTTGTTGATGTCCTTACATTTCTTCATCATACACCACCACCACCACCACCACGTCTCTTTCACTGTTACTACTCCCCTCACTCTCTCTCTCTCTTCTGCTTTATTATCAACACCCAACCCCCTTTCTCCATACAACACACAGTGTCTTTCTCTCTCTTCTCTTTCTCTCTCTACAGTTGAGGTTCTTTTGCGTTTTCCCCCCTTTCCCATTTGTTGCTTTTCTTTTGAGTTTTTTTTTGGAGTGCGGCTATGGCGGAAGGTTACGAGGCCTACCATGTCCCACAACAAAGCAGAAGGGATAAGCTCAGAGAACTTCAACTTCATCATCATCATCATGTGGCTCACAATACCAATCACAATAACAGTAGCAACAATCTCCTTCTTCATCATCCTCATCTCTACGATCCACCTCACCCTCCTCCTTCTTCATCTTCTTCCTCAGATTTCCTCCCCAAACACCACTCCAATTTCACAGGCTTCATCAGCAGCAGCCCCAATTACATGGACTCCATTAACCCTACCGACATCCACTCCCAATCCCCCAACCCCTTCCTCAATTTCAACCCTTCCTCTTACTCCTCCGCCGCCGCTGCCGTACTCTTCAAGCCAGAGCCTCTTTCTCTCTCCTTATCTTCTTCTTCCTCCCACCACCAACACCAACGCCAACACCAGCAGCAGCAGAATTTCCAGACCTACGTACTCCCCACCGGCATTAATCCCGCGGGAGGTGGGACCAGCGGTACTGTCGTTTCCAGATGCTCTGACGTCGTCCCTCTCGGCCCTTTCACCGGATACGCCTCGATTCTTAAAGGATCCAGGTTCCTCAACCCTGCTCAGCAGCTTCTCGAGGAGTTCTGTGACGTTGTCGGCGGCGGAATACTTATCCCGCCCGGAGACAAGATCGCCCCCGACCCCTCTTTGCTGGATCCTCCCCCGCTTGACTGCCTCGACGATCCCCTTTCCTCTGGTTCCGATTTTGGAGCTGAATCACAAAGGAAAAAGTCCCGACTCATTTCCATGCTTGACGAGGTTCGCCTTTTTTCCTCCTTTGAATTTTTTTTATGAATGAATTAATGAAAACTTTTATTGAAATATACAGAAACACACAGTGATGATGCCAGATTTCTCGATTTCATTGTCGCCAGTGATCCTGTTCATAGTGGGTCGCTTTAAATATGACTGAAATATGCATAGTTACAGTACTGAACATATACTGTAACATAACATGAACGAAAAAATCCTTAGCCCGGCTAGAATAATCGATCAATGTAATGGTTCAAAGACGAAATGATGATACTAGAAATCAAACAAAATCCTTGTGTCATACGGTCTTCTTGATATTTATTAGTAGGTATCTAAGTCACAAAAATGTGCCGTGACAGTGAGGTTAGTCGTTAGCTAATAGCCTAATAGCTATAAACCAACGTGCAATTGGTTGGTGTAGTTTTGCATGAGTAAATGATGGGATTCTATCTCTTTTTTATTATATGATTTTTATATAGCGTTTGTCTTTATGTAGATTATTATTATTATAGTTTTATTCAGTTATTATTAATTATACAGGAAGAGAGAGATAGAATTATAGATAGATTGATCATTAGGCTGATTGCAGAACATGAAGCATTCATCTTTTTGGGAAATGGAGGGGGGAGAGGATGAGAAGAAGAAGGTTAGCCTTAGCTTAGGGGGGAATATATGCAACAAAGATTAAATTATTGCTTTCTTTCTTTTTTTCTTTTTTTGTTTAATAAAGTGTATCTGACAACCATAAGAAGAGAGGAATAAGAGCTCCCAATAGGCAACAAACACCAAAAGCAATCGATCCATTGATCCGCCATGTCTTTTGCTGATGCTTCTTCCACAGATTTTATATATATTGATTTTGGGTGGACGAATCCTCATTCTTTGTTGAAAAAGGAGCTTGTTTTGTTTTTAGTTTATACTTTATACTACACTCCCTCGTGATGCTGCAGCACTTCATGTAACCAAAATAACTATATCATATAGAAACAGTATGCAAGCGTATCAATTATTGTATTTGCTAAAAGAAACAATTAAATAAGTGGTCGAGAAGATGACAAACGTTTTATCTGTCTATCTTTGGCTCTTTGCTTTTCTAAACGATTGGTTCCAAGTCAAAGTGTTGATATATGCAGTCATTTTGTTGAAGTTGCTAGTAAGATGTTAGATTTATTCGAAATTCTTTCTCAATAACTCGAGTTATTGGGATGTAACGGTTATTGACATGGTATCGAAGCCTTTGATGACTGAAAGGTTTTGGCATCGAATCCCGATAACCCTCGATATAACAATTTATCTTGTATAAGATTTGGTGGATCTTTGCAAACTTCAATCCCCTTTCATGGGCTTCTTCCCTTTCACGAGCTTTCGTTTGAGGGGGTGTGTTAACACTATAAGATTCATTCAAAACCCTCTGCCTAATAACTCGAGTTAGTTATTGGGATGCAACGATAACATAATTAATTTATATATAATAAGTTTGGGAGAGTGGGTTGTGTTCCAACTTCGAATCATATTTCTACATGCACATTTAAACTTATTGCATCTCTTGTAAAGTATAAGTATCACCAGTAAGAGTTATAATCAGCTTAATGTAACGATATATGTAGTAGTTGCTGTGTAGTAATTATGTTCCACTTGTTTGTGAATGGATAGGTATACAGGAGGTACAAGCAATACTACCAACAGATGGAAACAGTAGTAACATCCTTTGAGTGCGTAGCAGGGCTAGGAAACGCAGCTCCATATGCAAACCTAGCTCTGAAAGCTATGTCGAAGCACTTCCGTTCCTTGAAGAATGCCATAGCCGATCAGCTCTCCAAAGCTTCTGCAGGCAAAGATGACCATGCACTTGCTTCTGTAAAACTAGGAAACAGTACTAGTTATGGCATCAGGCATAATGGTCAGAGTTCAGCACTCATCGAACACCACCAGCCGGTTTGGCGGCCTCAAAGGGGACTCCCCGAACGCGCTGTAACTGTCCTAAGAGCATGGCTCTTTGAACACTTCTTGCATCCGTAAGTCCAATTGTTATTACTTTGCTTCAAAATCTAGTCCTTATGGTGTAGGTTTTCTGATGACTAGTTGATTTATTTGCGTTTGTAGGTACCCTACTGATACAGACAAGCTAATGCTGGCGAAACAAACGGGTCTTTCTCGAAGTCAGGTGCTTGCTTCATTTGATTTTTCACAGTCATTGTTTCCGTTTTGTATCCTTTGTGGTTTACAAATATCTTGTAGTTGGAAGATTGAAATGATTACTTGATTAGGTGCATGCAAACTATAGTCTTTGATGTTGTGAATGGATGAGCAGGTGTCGAATTGGTTCATAAATGCTCGAGTGAGGCTATGGAAGCCAATGGTGGAAGAGATACACACGCTGGAGACACGGCAGGCACAGAAGGCTGCGAATAAAGATCATCATGAGCGTAACGGAGCCAACAAGTCAACCTGTAACGATCATCATCAACCACCGTACTCGAATTCTGATGCTGCTGGGACAAGCAACCCGTCAACATCGTCGCAGCCAGCCTTGGATGTGCCTATGCCAAAGAGGACACGTAACGAACTTCCTCCAACCGATCACATGTCAGTTAGCAGCAGCGAGGAACAACACCACCAACAACATCAACATCAGCAGCAGATGTACCATAATAACAATAATAATAATAACAACAACATGCAGTCTTATGGGGGAGGTGGGTTTTCAGGTGGGCATCAGACCCATTTGGGAATGGAAGCTGGAGGTGGAAGTGTTTCTTTGACGCTTGGTCTTCACCAAGGGATAGGGTTTTTGGAACCACCGCCCTTTGCTATAACATCTGCGGCTGCTCAGAGGTTTGGTCTGGATACCGGCGGGGGTAATGAAGGGTATAATGTGATGGGTGGTGGCGGCGGCGGCGGTGGGTTTGATTCTTCACAGAACAGGCATTTTGGGCGAGACGTCATGGGTGGCCAGCTCTTGCATGATTTCGTTGGCTGAAAGAAATGAAACTAGGTCGGTTTAATTTATGCGAATATGTGGGTTTTAAATTAATGATAATGATATAATAATATAGATCGAAAAACGAAAAGAGTTATGAAAAGAGAAGAATAGGGGTGCAAGCTGCAAGCCGGCAGCAACGGGGTCCAACGACGCCGTATTGGACCAGAAGAAGATCATGGCGGCGGCGTCGGTTTGGAGCTTGTAAATGATATTAATATTTAATATTAGTACCTGGGGAGGGAAGAAAAACGTGTAAATTTGGTTTATTTGTATATGTTTAGGAGATCAATGTATGATGAATCTTCTACCAACTTTTAAAATTAATGAATCTAAGGATTCATCTTTGATTGTGTTTGGTTTGGGATGTCTGATTTGATTTTCTGCTGAGATATGAAAGATGACACCTATTCAAAAGAAACATGAGTGCCCACATAAACATTCAATAGCCATTAGCCAACCAACTCATTCAATAACATCATATTCTTGAATGTGATTCCTAGCCTAACTTTCTGTTATTATTGTTATGATAATCGAGTGTTTCGTTTCGACATATATAGTAGCAGATATCAATATGTCAAAGTAACTAGGGCTCCTAAAATAGACATGTATCAGTTTCACATGCATCTTTTACCCAATTTTGATGGTTTAGAGTTTAGGCCAATTTTAATTCTAAATGGTCATTTTACAGCTAATTTTTCACTGTTTAGCCTTGCAAAAAGTGATTATGAGCTAAATTTTGCTCTTGTTATTTGATGAGAACATGGCTACTACTAAGTACTAACCCTACTGTTGGAGGAGGTCCCATTATGAGAAGTCAAACCAAGACATTCAAGACTAAGGTGATGACTTTGTAGATGGATCAAGTGGTGTGAGATATGAAGAGGTTGAAGCCAATTAGTTCATTCAGAAGACTAGTCAGTCACTCGAATTTTGGACACAACCACGAAAACCCTAGGGTTCGGTCATGTTGAGAGCAATAGGTGCTGATGTTGGACAGAGAGGTGTCCAATCGAGTGAATCTATAGTCGATTGATGTCGAGGGAGGGCTGATGCCGATCGAGGAGAGTCGATCGTTGGAGCACTGATTCGACCGAGGAGATGCAGTTGGATGATGTCGTGCGATATTGGGCTGACCCGGACAAGGGCCAAGACATGCTAAAGTGTCTGGATGTGTCGAGTCTGAGACCAAAGTGTCGAGTCTGAGACCAAAGTGTGGAGACTGCATGACCAAGACCGAAATATCGAGACTAAAGATAACCGGTCGCAAAACCCTAGTGGGAGAATAATTTCTCATTTCTTGAGCCTAAATATAGAGTTTTTTAGACTAATTACAAGTTCTATTATTTTTTTCCTTGTCGGATAAGTAGAGATTATTTTAGTATTTTTATTTACCTTTATTCAAGTAGGAATAGGTTAATTTAACTAGGCCTAATACACAAATCTAACCAAACGTTCCAGATTATGTCAAATCTAGCCAAATCTTTCAAAAAACCGAAACCAACCACTTTGGGTTTTCCCCTCCGTTTTTTTGGCCCTCCGTTAGTAACTATTGACGGAAAAAGAATCATTACGTTCGGAGTTGGTGATGTGGACGGAGCTTGCAACTTCCCAATAGTTTTAGGCTCACGTGTACGCCACAACAGCTTTAATTTTACTAAGTTACCACACAAAATGGCAAGATTGCAATCCAATGCATTCTATCCATTTACCTTCAACTCCTACTACCTCCATCTCTCTCACGACCTCCATCTCTCTCATGTTTCCGATGGGAATGTTGTACTCCTGTCGCTGACCACACCGAACGACAACTAGCAGATGGATGTTTGAATCTAGCCAAAAGTTCGAGGTGCAGTGACAGAGTATTTTCGCAGCGGTCCGTGTCAGGGTGAATTTAGGGCAGTTTTGATTTTGGGGCTTTAGGGTTTCACACTTCTTCTTGAGTATCTTTATAGGCAGCAAAAGGACGATTCTGGCATTATTGGAGCACCAACAGCGAGGGTCCACAAGGTAAACCAATTTCACTTTCACTAGAAAAAGGGGGTTTAGCGTCGCTTGAAGGGGAAGAGCTTTGCGTCGGTCGATTAGAAACCGAAGATAAACCCTTGACTCGCGTTTGACCAAGGGTTTAGCGTCGGTCGCTTGTCGACCGAAGCTAAATTCTACAAAAAACCGACACTAAATATGATTTTGTGCCAGAAACGAAGCCCTTACCCAAAACTAGATTTAGAGTCGGTTTTTGGCAACGTCGAGATAGCGTTACACCACAGTGGAGTTATGGATTTTAGTGGCGACGAACCTGCCTATGTTGGAGGGACGTCACAGACGATATATATGGGCAAAGACGAGATATGCTACCACCATCTGAAAATTGTGGGTCTGGATCTGGTGATGTACAAGGTAATTGAGGGGATGTGGTACTTGGATCCCAACAGATCGATGTCTGATGGCTTGCACCGAATTCGTAACGACTCTGACGTCGAGAATGGTTTTATGGTAGCTCTCGGAGACGACATGAAGATGACTATCTTCATGATAGGTCATTACGTAGTTGATTACGAGGCTGATAACGAAGAAGGTACCATCAGGCCACATGTGAATTTGGTATCAGAGTCTTTTCCTGAGAACTCGGTTATGCTCGATGAGTTTATTCATTTGTTGGATGACGACATACGAACTTCGGATGACGAGCTCGAGGAAGCTCTTTTCACTATGGGTGTCAGGAAGACTAGGGGGAGAGTTGCTTACATGGCTTATTCGTCCGGAGAGGAGGTAGAGCAGGTAAGAGGTGCACCTCCAACTTCGGTACAAGGGGCACATCCATCTTCGACACAAGGGTAACAGTCAGCTTCAGCTCACCCACATGTGGCCGCCCAAGAAAACCTTGACCCATTCCATCATGTTAGTAAGAACAATGAAGATGTACACCTAGGGCCAATTGAAGATCATAACAGCTCATCGGACGCCATGAGTGAATCTAGCTACCATGGATCGGAAAATTCAGCCCACATCAAGGGTGCCATTAGTGATGAGGAAGGTCTAGAGGACATTTATGATGCGCTTATCTACAATCCCAACTGTGACCACAAGCATTTGCAGTTTGTGTTGGGGATGAAGTGCATATTCCCAAATCAATTCAAACACGCAATAGTCAAACACACATGCAGGAGCTAATCTGACGTGGTTGTGGATAGGTAAGCTTCGTTGCGAAGCGGTTTGTCGTGCTAGTGACTGCAACTGGCGAATATATGGGGCATGGTACAGGCTTAACAAGAGTTTTATGATAAGGGGGTTAGGTGACTGTCATACATGCCATAGATCTCAGGAAATCAATCAGGCTACGACAAAATTTATTGCAGTAGATTTCCTTGAATGATTTCACATAAATCGTGACTGGGACGCTGGCTAGATCGTCGCGGAGGTCAGACTCAGGTACGACATAGAAGTTACTCCTAGGCATTGCCATCGAGCGAAGAAAAAAGCTGAGGGTATGCAACAGTGATTTGAAATTAGAGTACAGGAAGCTCGGCGAACTAAAAAGAGTTGACCATGTCGGTCAGTTCCTACTTGAGGTTGAGCCCCACCCTTACGAGACATCCGTATACTTCAAACGGTTCTACATGGGATTTTCGAGCTTGAAGAAGGGTTTTCTATTTGGTTGTTGACGGATGTTCGGCTTAGATGGTTGCTTTCTCAAAGGTGAGGTTGACGAGATGTTGCTAGCTGCGGTGGGTAAAGACAAGAACAATCAGGTCTTCCCTATAGCATGGGTCGTTGTCGATGGAGAAAATTGAAACTCGTGGACTTGGTTCATCCGGGCACTAACTAAAGACCTCAGAATCATGGACGACTGCGGATGGAGTGTTATTTCTGACCAGCAGAAGGTTTGTTCACTATTCCACATCTAATAGGTGTTCTGTGAAATATGGTTATAATTTAGGGTGTCGGTTTGTGTTCTGTGAAATAGGGTACTTGCTGGTTTGAGTTGGATCAATGGTATGATCTGTGTATATGTTGGATAAGTCCAGCTTATGGGTTTTAGTATGCTTGATCTGTGTATATGTTGAATACGTCCAACTTATGCATTTTAGTATGTGTATATGTCTATCTGTTGGATAAGTACTATAATTTTCCTTTGTTATCATTTCCATTTTGAGGTTTAATGTCAGATGACCGAAATTTGAGTTCAGAGTCACAGTTGGCAGTTACAGGACCTGTTATCTATCTAATCTTCGTCTGTTTGTATTAACTACAACAGGGTTTAGTCACCTTGTTGGGTGAGTTGATGCCATACACTGAACATAGAAAGTGTGCAAGACACGTGTTTGCAAATTGGAAACTGATTGATACCATAGAGCTGAGGCAACCTACTTCGAAACTTACAAGTGGACCTTTATTCCCTAGGTGGCAAAACCCTAGCCGGTTTAGCCATCCATGCCGTAATTGTGGGCCCTTGCCTAGGCCCAATAGTGACTTCTTTTACTCTCATGCGCCTTGGGTAACCGGTCAATATATTCATATAACTATGGTGACCCAAGACTAGCACCTATCGCCTTAACGATCTTTGGTTAGATCATGATTTGAGACCTCGCTCGAGTGGTCTCATCAATTGCCCCCAAGCATGTTTCCTTGCTCATGGTTGGATAACAAGACTTCCAAGTCAACGTCCCAAGTGGGCTCTTCAAATCTCTACTCTCTTTTTCATCTCTGATTCTTCCTTTCTTACTATTATGCTACGAGTTGTTTTGTACAAGCAAGTGAGCAACTGTATGATTCTAAAATTTTGATGGCCATTGTATAATTTCTTTTTGTAGTAACATGGAGATTTTCTCAATCACCCAAATGAATTTTTGGGTTCATATGAGTTGTAATAGAATTATGGTTATCATAGAAGAGAGGGTATTATATAGTACGAGTATATGTCAATTTTTGTTGTTGTCCAATTATTGGAGGCTAGGACGAGTATACTGCCACTCCACTGAACTATAGTTGATCAATTTGATGACCTTTTTGAAACATGATCAAGTAGTCGATGCATCTCATATCTATATGGAAGACAATCATGATGAGAGCCATTATATGTAACTTTTTGTCTATTAATGTAAATCATATATTTTTTACGACAATGTAATTCATATTTATATTTCAAATCTATCTCTTGTCGATTCACTTTGTTAGAATATCTAAACAATATTTTATTATAAATAAAAAATAGATATCCTCAAGCGCCTCAATTTTTTCTTCTTCCGATGAATGTTTCCAATTTTATTCACCAAATAGCAGGGATGCTAATTCATAAAAGCCCCAATATATAAGTGTTTACAGATAAGATAAGCCAACAAAAAAACATTGAAAGATAAGTCAGACAAAATACTATGACAATCTGCAATCTACTTCATCTTTGATTCTTCGAATTAAGTCTGCTACAAGTGTTCTTCTACCTCCTTTATTTCTTGTACAATGCTCATACTATAGATTAGAGGGAATTGAAATTTTCTAGCACAATTTTAAAAAATATGTACCGTCAGTAGCCAAATGCGTAAATAAGTCCAAAAATAGCACAATCTGACTGGCAGCCAGCTAACCGCCATCCAACTAGCTATGCGCTACCCAACCAGCGCATCGCCAGCCAGCCAGCACATCGCTGGCTGTCTTCCCGAAGCTAGTTCCGTTTCCCTCCGCCAGTCTAGGCAGTTAGGGTTTCTTCAAACCCAGCCAGCTATGCGCTGACTGGGTTTGAAGAAACCCTAACTGCCCCATTTTTAGTGTAAATACCCCTTGGAAGATGAAGTTTTTCACCACACCTCTCTCAAACCCAAAACTTAGAATTTTAAGCAGCAAGCAGTCATCTACCAAGCTCGGAATATTAATAAAAGAAACTTCATAGTACAACAAGAAACCAAACATTACATTGAAAATGAAACATGACACTGACAACAAAGATTGAAGTACTAAAAGTTAAACAAACATTGGAAAAACTAGTACATGATAACAATGCAAAGACCCTTAAACTTAATAGTGCAATTAACCGTTCCTTCTAGGGTTTGGATTTCGGCTGCTTCGCCTCGCACGTGGGCACGTCCTCCTATTGTGCCCTTCTTGCTGGCAGTAACTGCAGTGAGGCTCAATATCTTCAACCTAGTCCATCTCGTTGCGTATGCGAGAATGTCGTGGTCGCCCCATCTCCCTGGCCCTTCCTGGGTCATGCATCACCTTAGGCCCTCCATGTGGCTCCAGTCCTCTTTCGAGCCGATAAGGAGGAAACTCCTTCCGTATATCTGTCTTACTGTTTCCAACCTGTAATGGGCATTGGCGTAGTATAAGGGATCTTGATTCGCGACATTACATGCGGCCACGACATGTGAACAAGGTATCTTTAGCTGTTGGAACTTGCCGCACGAGCAATGACCGTCCCCTTCCTCGTAGTCCAAGCAAACTTCTTGCCTATTGATGCGCAAATTAATGCACACTAGTTTTAACTCAATGGATTTCTCCAAAGAGATCGTTTTTCCCTAGGGTCTTTCTTTTTCTATTACTCAACGGCTGTGGAATAAGCAATTCGGGTTTTCGTGTTGGGTTTGAAATGGTTTAAAAAAGAACTAAGTAAACTAAGAATGCAAATTGAACAAGCAAACAAGTGAAGCAGATTGGAGATTTGAATATAGACTAAGGCGTTTGTCCAGACTCGAATCCGCTCTAGCTCGATTAAGACGGATGATGCAATGCAATTTCAGTTTATCAGACTTGATGACTCGACACTTCCTTGGGTAATCTCTACTCCATGGTCAGGACGCAGAGAAACTATCCTATCAAACCTACAAGTTCCTATGGTCAAGATAACTCGCAAATCCTCAAGAACGCACGAAGAACAGTGAAATGCCACAAAGATATGTAAAGAGATTAGTTTCACCGGCCCTATGGTCAAGACACCGGCAACCCTAACGACCTCCTAAACTCTAGAATGATCTACGTCCATGGTCAGAACCGCAAATCAAAGATGAAACAAAATCCTACGATATGGTCAATCAACGGATTCTTAGAGCTTCAAATTAGGGTTTAAGAGAAAACTCATCACATGTCTGAATAAACTTCAATTAACATTAACGGGTTAGAAACCCGACATCATCCATACAAAATCTCACTAGAGTTTCATCTAATCTGAACAAACTAAAGAGTTTAGCTCGACATCGCTACAGAAGAAATCGCAGAAACAAAGAAGAAGAGAACTGGAGAAGAAGACATCTTACTCCGAGTAAACCTAATCCTGTCGAATCCTAGAAACTCCTGAGCTAATCCTCGCTTCTCCTCGCTTAATCGTCACTTCAAAGCTTCAAAATCCTCCTCCGAGAGTGTCTGGTTCGTCGAAATCAGAATGAAGAATGAAGTCTCCCCGTCTCTCCCTTGAAAACCCTGTTTTACTCTCCGAAATCCGTCCTGGGAAAAAGTGCGCCCGGCGGCACTTAAAAAGTGCGCCGGCGCACTTTTCCATGAAAATGGCTCACTTTTGTGGCCGATGGAAAAATTCCAGGAGACTAAAATAAAGTGCGCCTGGCAGCACCAGAAAAGTGCGCCGGCGCACTTTTCATGGATTTAGGCGCACTTTTGCCCCTGGAAATGACCTTCAGCTCTTTTGATGATTCCCGCTCCGTTTGAACTCCAATATGATCCCCGTTTGAAGTGCCGAGCTCGTAGAAAAGTCATCCACAACGTGGTAACCTGAATCTCAACAAAAACAACTCGAAACAACATCAAATTGCCCAAAAGAGGGCCAACGGGAGATAAAACATATTTTTCATAAAAGTCATTCAAGTTCATCACAATTCGGAGTCAAATAAGGGGAATGTCGTTCAAATGTGGCTAATAAACGCGGTAAATCTAACGTCATCACCTATTGTTTCCCTTCCCGTTGCTGTGATTTATCGCCGTCTGTATTTCGAATATGCCAGCATCATAATCGAATTGCCTCACTGTGTGGGAAGTGGCCTTATTCACTCTTTTTTGCAGGCGAGAAATACACTTCTTCGTCCAGATTGCACCGGCCGCCTGTTCTTCTCGAACCCTCTTCCATCAATCTTTCGAAATACGTTTGCAGCCTGTAGAAAGTGGATTCCACCAAAGCTGCAACTGGGAGAGCCCGGATTGACCTGAATGCCCCATTCACGCTCTCCGCCATGTTTGATGTCAATTGGTTCCATCGTGCCCCGTCGTGTTGAGCGTCTACGGCTCTTGACCAATATAATTGATCTTCAAGCGCCCACTTTTTATTCACGGGGTCGTCCCTTGAGAATCTTGCTGCCCCCCTTATGAACTTTCTCAAGGACCGGCGTTTAGCTTCAGGTAAGGGAGAATGGATTACAATGATGTACGCTGAACTTGTTAAGTAATTGGTGGAGTGTCATGATACTTACCTAAATTCATAAGGCGACTTTTGAGTTTTGGGTTCTTGGCGCTTTTGTTGTAATTGCTTACATAGTGTCGGGCGCACCACGCCAATGCCATCCAAATCTGATTTTCTCCATTGCACTCACGATGCCCGCATGTCGGTCGGATATGACACATACTCTGCGTCTCTGTGTCACTAGCCGTTGTATGCAATCAAAGAACCATTCCCAAGTTTCCTGGCTCTCAACGTCCACAATTGCGAAAGCCACAGTGAAGATGTTCATATTACCATCGAACGAACTAGCCATGACTAGTGTGTGCTTGTGATGACACTCGATTTGACGTGATTATCAGCCTCATTTAAGCGACATTTCTTTGCGTAAGACATGTTTTTTAGGGTAGGATAACGGATATTCAATCGATTGCCCTATCTCGTGCCATTTTGTTACCTTGGCCCGTTTCGGGTCTATTTGATGGTTTTCTAGTGTTTTTACGTTAGCACAGGTTTTTGCCATCGAATAAAGTAACCAAGGACGTGTCTAAGGCATTGGAACATCGAGGAACTGAACCGGAATCGATCAAAGGAGCCAATTAAGTTCAAACCAAGTTCCTGCCCGGTTTATACATATATTTTCGCGAAACTACCCTTTGGTTTTCGCCGAAAATGGAAGAAGAAATCACTGGCCGATTGAGAGGAAGTCTTCGGCGAAAATACCCTTGAGAGTTCGCCGAAAACAAAAGGAAGAATCCACTGTCCCGAGTATGAAGAAGTTTTCGCCGAAATTCCTTTACTATTTTCGGCGAAAATCCCAGTTGAAATCAGAAAAATCTCGGGTTGATATAAATAGAGAACTCGGCGGCTAATATCAGGGGATGACTTTTACAACTGGACACACACACAAACGACGACAGAGAGAGGACAGGGCGAGTAGATAGAGTTCGAGGAGCAGGAACAGATCATGACGCCATCCATCCATCTCGGAGAGCCAGTGCTAGGAGTTGAAAATCCAGCAGATTTGAGCTGCCAGGAAGCATCGAAATTAGGTTTTGCAGTTCTTCTCTGTCTTCCTATCTGAGATGTATTTCTTGTCTGTCTTCGATTCTTCTGTATTGAATATGAGTAGATAAACTCGTGTAGCTTAGATTAGATGAACCCTAAGTGACCCAGGGCTTAAAGCGGTCACGGATCGGCGGTGATTAGATTCGAAATTCATTCAGTTTCATCGTTCATGTTTGGTTTGTTCTTCATTTTCTGTGTTTCTTGTCTGGTTTGGCCACCTAGATTAGATTCTTGTTAAGCTAAGGATAGAAGCGAACGCTCGCCTTACTTTAAAACACCAAATCGAACAATCAACCTTATAATTGGAGCGTGCCTTTCGTATGAACCGATTAGGGTTGATCCATTGCTAGAGAACTCATTAATCACTAGAATTTGCACCAGTTAAGTTAAGTCGTTGCGAGAGGCGACCGTACCCGGGCGACTAATTAATCGTGGTGCTAGATCGGATAGAGCGAACGTTCGCCAGTCTTAAACCTAAGGGTCAGGAGTTATGATGGTGTCTATGAAATGAATGAACTAGAATCGAAAATCGCTGGTCTGTGACTGCTGTTGCCTTGGCGATCTAAGGGGAATTCGAAGTCTAAGCTTGTCTGTCATCTTTCTAGTCAATTAATCAATCTTCAATCTTTCTTCGTTTTAATTTTCATTTCTTCTTATCTTTGCGTTTTAGTATAGAAGTCGTGGAACTCACACCACGCACCACGTGTTTAATCTTGAATAAAAATCTGTCAACACCTTTGAGTAAGGAAGTAGAGGAAACCCCTGGAATACGATCTGCTATAGCCTTTTCTTAGCTTTAGTAGTTTATTTGTTTGAACCCGAACAACGATCTTAGGTTCACCAAATTGGCGCCGTTGCCGGGGACTCTTCTACTTCGTTGAAAGAAGAGTTGGCATTTTTAATCTTCTACGTTTTCATCTTTCACTTTCCATTACACATCAATTCTACACCGGTTGTGTTTGTTTTTGTCTCGTGCAGATCATAGCAGGTACAGAAGCAGATCACATCCGTTCCATCTTCCTTTACCACAATGGGTACTCTTAAAAGTGTTGCGGACTATAGTAAGCCGCGTGCATCTAATCTTCGATCACCCATCACCGTGCCCTCTAATGACAATGATCCTGACTATGAGATTCAGATTCCTCTCCTGGAGCTAATTTCTAGGACATACAATTCGAGGGAAGACCAGAGATAACCTTAAACACAACCACTTTCTGGCTGTCTGCGACACCTCCAAGTCTGGAATCTAAGAATGTGTAATCTCTGATTTTTCCATTTTCTCTCAGAGTGCAGCTAACAATGGCTTCACAAACCGCCAGGTCATTACACTGAATGGGAGGCATAGTCAAGATTTTGTTGAGGAATACTTTCCTCCTGCAAGACAACTGCTATAAAGACCGCATTCCAGATTCACTCAAGAGAGGATGCGAGCCTGTATGACACTGGAATGATTCCAGTCTTTTCTTCGACTGCCCTCACCATGGGTATGAACAAAGGCAGTGGCTGAATTCTTTACTCCGGTATGCGGAAGAATCGTCAAAATGGGTCAACATCACCTAGCTGGCGGAGATTGCACCGCTCTCATCCTCAGGATGCCCTTCTGCATTTTGCTGATTGTGCTTCAAAATCTAGAAACTGGGAGAGGCACATAGAAGGAACCAAGAGTCAGAGCCAGAGTCAGATAAATGTTGCAGAGCAGATCAAGGCAGAAGTTCAGAAGCATCTACAAGCAGCTGGTATCCCTCTCGACTCTCCGTCAGCTACCGTCTTTTCGGTTGACTGTGGATGGTGTGGATCATGTGCTCATAACGGCGGAAGTTGCCTCAATTTCGGTACAGCAGAAGTTTGGTCTACAGAAGAGATCAACTTCATCGATCAGGGCTTCGCTAATAATCAGAAAGGCTATGCCGGTTTACAGAAACTACGTGCCACGGAAGCAGAGCAACAGGTTGGTGGATCCTTATTATAGACCCCCGGGATTCATTGGAGGACAACACCAGTTTCAGGCTAAGCCGTACTACAATAGAGATATGGACTATGAGAAGAAGTTTGATCAGATCATGAGCCGACTTGACGACCATGACATTCAGTTAAAAGCTCAAGCCGCACTTAATCAAGGAACAAGGGCTCAAACCCAGAGGATAGAAGATGCAGTACTCAATATGGCGAAACTTTTTACTAGCAATCCTCTCCTTAATCCAGAAGCATTTCAAGCAGATTCCGATACAAGGAGTGAACACGCTCAAGCTATTACCACTAGGAGCGGCAAGCAAACAACTGATCCAAAAGCACCGGAACCTGACATAATACCAGATACTAATGCTGTCCTGGATATGCCAGAGATAGAAGATATCACAGAAGAGGAAGAAGAAGCACCCGCTCCTCCTCCTCCGCCACCCAAGACAGCCCCTGAACCTGTCTTGGCGCCATATGTACCTAGGATTCCTTTTTCAAAAGCTGCAAGGAGCAAAGCCAAGGATCACGACACTCAGTATAAGAAATGGTACAATGTTCTTAAGACTGCAGAAATCAAGATACCAGTGACAGACGCTGTAGAGATTATACCACCACTTGGGAAGTTCTTTAAAGACCTAGTGAAGAAAGTGAAGAGTGGCGAGGTGTACTCTATCACACTCACTAATGAATG
Source organism: Linum lewisii (assembly GCA_034768395.1). Lineage (NCBI taxonomy): Eukaryota > Viridiplantae > Streptophyta > Magnoliopsida > Malpighiales > Linaceae > Linum > Linum lewisii. Next base: position 17,607,990 of record CM068302.1, read on the forward strand.
CGCGTCTATTCTAGGTGCGCCATCTCCCATTCGACAACCGCCACCACCCCCAGCTAAGTGTCCTGATCCCGGTTCTTTTACATTACCGTGCATTATTAATGGCATTAAAATTGATCGCAGTCTGGTTGATTCCGGTGCTTCTATTAATGTTATGCCTGTCTATCTATATGAAAAGCTGAATCTAGGGCAATTAAAACCGATTACTCTGCATCTTGTTTTAGCCGATAGGTCTGTCAAACGGCCTAAAGGTATAATAGAAGATGTAACTGTTTGCTGTGGTCCGTTTACTATACTGGCAGATTTTGTTGTTTTAGATACTCGTGAGTTAGACGGAACACTTATCCTAGGTCGACCTTTCTTAGCAACTGCTGGTGTGAATATAAATTGCAAACAAGGCTTATTAACTTTAAGTGTAGGTCAAGAGAGTGTTGCATTCTGCATTAAAGATAGCATGAGATATTCTATTGCTCAAGATGATAAATGCTATGCTGTTGATCCCTTAGAGTCGGCCTCGGCCGACTCCTTTACTAATGCTTTATCTAGTGATCCGCTAGAGTTGTGTTTGATTTCAGGGATTGATAATGCGTTAGACGACCCAGAGCAGTGCCAATGGCAAGACGCGTTGGACGAGCAGAAGGCGACATTCACACCCTTACATGCGCCTCCACATATTGAGCCAGCATCGAGTCGGATTACTACTTCATATGAGAATCCGCCAGAACTTACTCTGAAGGAGCTGCCTGACCACTTAGAATACGCATTTCTGGGAAAGGACTGCCAGTTACCTGTCATCATCAATGCGAGTCTATCGCCAGAGCAGAAAGAGCAACTGATCAGACTACTCAAGAAGCATGTCCGAGCTATTGCCTGGCAGTTGGCAGACATCAGAGGCATCTCTGAAACCTTCTGCAAACATCGGATAGTTGTTGATGAAGAATTCAAACCAGTTAGACAACCCCAACGCCGACTTAACCCTCTGATGCAGGAAGTTGTAAAGAAAGAAGTACTCAAGCTTCTAGATGCCGGCATCATCTATCCTATTGTCGACAGTCCTTGGGTCAGCCCGACTCAAGTCGTCCTAAAGAAAGGTGGAATCACAGTCATCCCTAATCCAAAGGGTGAACTCATTCCACCCGAGCAGTTACAGGATGGAGAGTCTGCATCGATTATCGACGACTAAATGATGCCACCAAGAAGGATCACTTTCCACTGCCGTTCATCGATCAGATGCTTGAACGATTGGCTGGTCATGAATACTACTGCTTCTTAGACGGGATGTCCGGTTACTTTCAGATCCCCATCGAGCTTGCTGATCAAGAGAAGACGACCTTCACATGCCCGTTCGGTACGTTTGCTTATCGTCGTATTCCTTTTGGTCTATGTAATGCTCCCGCTACTTTTCAGAGATGCATGCTTGCAATATTTGGAGATCTGGTAGAGAATGTGGTAGAGGTGTTCATGGATGACTTCTCCGTCTATGGAGATTCATTTTCAAAGTGTTTGGCTAATCTGGATAAGGTGTTAGCTCGTTGTGAGGAGACCAACCTAGCTCTTAGCTGGGAGAAATGTCACTTCATGGTTACAGAAGGTATTGTTCTTGGCCATAGAATATCTAAGACAGGTATAGAAGTCGATCGTGCTAAGCTTGAGACCATTGCCAGCCTACCACCGCCAACCTCAGTTAAGACAGTGCGAAGTTTTCTCGGTCATGCTGGATTCTACCGGAGATTCATCAGAGATTTCTCCAAGATTACTCTTCCGATGACGAAGCTGCTTGAGAAAGATGTTCCCTTCGTCTTTGATAAAGCTTGTCTTGAAGCTTTCGAGACCTTGAAGACCCAACTGACCACCGCACTGATTCTTACAGCACCAGATTGGAATCTTCCATTCGAGATCATGTGCGATGCTAGTGATTTCGCCGTTGGCACGGTTCTGGGTCAGAGGAAGGAGAAGAGATTTCATCCTATCTACTTTGCGAGCAAGACACTAAATGATGCTCAGAGGAACTACACTACTACGGAGAAAGAGCTTCTAGCTATCGTTTTCTCCTTTGATAAGTTTAGACAGTATCTGGTTCTTTCACATACCATTGTCTACACAGATCATGCTGCTCTGCGCCATTTATTAGCCAAGCAGGACTCGAAGCCGCGTCTCATCCGATGGATCCTTCTCCTCCAAGAGTTCGACATAGAAATTAAAGACAAGAAAGGAGCAGAGAACTTAGCAGCAGATCATCTTTCTCGCCTCGAGGAATCACAAACAGGTAAGTCCACTACCCCTATCAATGATTCTTTCCCTGACGAGCTGTTGCGTGTTGAAATGTATGAACAGGTTAACAGCATAGCCATCGAGCCCTGGGCAATTCCTCACGCTCAAGATCTGAGTAATGCTGCCGATTCAGATGAGCTTGGTATGCAACTCTGGCTAACTATCTCTCACACGACCTTGTACCTCCTGAACTGGATTTCAATGCACGCAAAAAGCTCTTTAAAGAAGCCAAGTCATACTTCTGGGATGAGCCATTCTTATACCAGCATCAGTTTGACGGGATGATCCGGAGATGTGTCTCTTACACTGAAGCAGCTGACATCATGCGTAAATGCCATGAAGGGCAGTTCGGAGGACACTTCGAGAGGCAACCGCACGGCGAGAAAGGTACTCAAAAACAGGTTTCTACTGGCCCTCGATTTTTAGTGATTGCGATGTTTATGCTCGACGTTGTGATGCGTGCCAGAGATCAGGTAACATCTCCAACCGTAATGAGATGCCCCAAATTGTTTCTTTAACCGTTGAAATTTTTGATGTTTGGGGGATTGATTTTATGGGTCCGTTCACACTCTCCAACGGAAACAAGTACATTCTTGTAGCCGTTGATTACGTTTCTAAGTGGGCTGAGGCTGAAGCTTTACCCACTAATGATTCTAGAGTGGTGGGTCGGTTCCTTACCCGTCTTTTCACGCGTTTTGGTTCACCGCGCTTCATCATAAGCGATAGGGGCACCCACTTCCACGGACAATTCGACCGGGTGTGCAAACGCTTTGCGTCACCCACCGAATGTCCACGGCTTATCATCCTCAAGCGAATGGTCAAGCAGAAGTGACGAACCGTGAGCTCAAGCGGATTCTTGATAGAACAGTTGGCCGGTCTCGCAAAGACTGGTCATCTAAGCTTAATGATGCCTTATGGGCATATCGAACTGCCTACAAGACTCCCATCGGAACCTCACCGTATCAACTGGTCTATGGCAAGGCATGTCATTTACCAGTTGATCTTGAGCACAAGGCATTCTGGGCTAACAAAGAGTTGAATATGAGCTATGCAGTAGCAGGTAATAACCGCCATGACCAGATCGCTGAGCTTGAGGAGCACCGTCTACACGCTTATGAGAGCACAAAGGCTATACAAAGAGCGCACGAAGAGAATTCATGACTCTCAGTTAAAGACGATCAAGCAATTCTACCCCGAGAAGAAGTGCTCTTGTATAATTCTCGATTAAAGCTCTTTCCGGGTAAGTTGAAATCTCGATGGTCTGGTCCTTATACCGTGGTCCGACAGACACCCTTAGGCAGCGTCTACATTAAACTGCACGATCAAGAGCCGTTTGTGGTTAACGGGCATAGGCTTAAGAAGTACCTGCAGGGGTTAGCTGTCTCTTCAATCGACGTACACTACTTCATGTCGGAACCGTGACACGATTCCAGGTATCGTCCGGCTCACGGACGTTAAACAAGAGCGCTTCGTGGGAGGCAACCCACGGCTGGAGTCAGTTTATTTTCATTTTTGAGTCGTTTTGTTTAAAAAAAAAACCCCTTGTGAAAAAAAAACAAAAAAAAAAACCCGACGCCGGTTTTTAAATGTATTTTCGGCGAAAACATGTCCAAATTTTCGCCGAAACCATGTGTTCAATTCCACCTGATCCTCTTGTCCATACTTTTCGAACCGAAAACCCTACGCTTCTCGCTGAAAACATTCCTTAATTGAAACTAAAATTTTCGCCGAGAATCCATATACTTTTTCGCCGAAAATCCTGGTTCAAACTCCCCTGTCTATCATGTCTAACATTTTCGCCGAAACCAAGCCATAATTTTTGCCGAAATCCTGTGCTTCCCCTTCGCCTATTTAAGCGGCCCCACCCCTCTTGTTTTCGGTCCAGCATCCGAAAATTCGAAACACGCTCGGCTCCCCTCCCTGCTTTGCAATCCACTGCCACCAGAACGCTCCATCCGCCAGCCGCCGATTGCCTCGTCACCGCCGCCACCTCATTCCTTAGAAGCCGACCGCCGACCATTCCCCCACCCAGACCTAGTCCCTTGCCCCTTTTCAAACCCTAGAATCAGAACTTTTCAGCTCTGGTTCCGGCCGACCTAGTTTTCAAGTTTTTCAACATTTTCGTGGATTTCCAATTATTTTCTCGAATCATGTCTTCACGGTTAGTTGTTCAGCCTTTGATTGTGCATCTTTTGGCTTTTTGACTTTCGGGTTTCGACATGGTTGACCATAGTTGACTTTTCGGTTCTCCCTCATTCTTCTTGATTGCTTTGTCGGTATCAATTGGCTAGGTTCTGATATTGTTTTTGTGACCTTTTAGGACTCGTGCCTTGTTGTCTGTGTAATCGTATTATTGAATCATTCCGTTATTCATGCTTGCCTAATGACTTGACAGTTATTCAATGATATATCTTGATTCTATGATCACTCGGTTACTTAGTACCCCAACTTGTCACCTTAAGTGTGGGGTAAGAGTCCTGTCATCTAATGCTGGTCATCTTTGAGTTGTGTTTTACAGGGCTCCCAAGCGTTTTAAGACTACCAGTGCAGATAGAGCACAACGATCCTCAGCTCGCCAGAGCAAGACATCACCTTCTCGACGGCCCGCACCAGCTGCACAGAAATCGACGGCTGTGGCCATCATTCCCGAGGATGCGCCTACCCCTGCGACTCCCATTTCCTCTATTCCTACACCTGCCAATGGGGCCGTGCATCCTTTCATCGCCGCCCTGGAGCCGCACCAGCTCGAGGTCTTTCAGAAGATCAAAGACATCCCTCCAGCTACGGTGGCAGTTCTGTCTCTTGACAGTCTCAAAGCGCACAATCCGGCTTGGCACTCAACAATTGACACCGCTCTTCATAAAGCCGGATTGCGAATGCTGACCACTCATGGATCCCCGTACCCGCTTGTCGCCCTCCAGGAGTTCTGGAGTTCATTTCGGCGCCTCACCCCGAAGCCCTTTCGTGAGCAGAAATTCGTTTCCTTTCGCCTCGGTGGTGTTCTTCATGAGAAGTCCCTTCGCGAGTTCGGCCGCTTGCTGGATCCGCACGTCAATTTCGATACTGCATTAGCTGGCTTTGAGGACACATACTCCATCACCAGTGCTCCTTACCCGGATGTGTGGAAATGGGCCTGCTGCGAGGATGAGAGCTCACATATCGTCCACCCCACGGTCGGTGACATCTTTCACCCTGTTCTTAAATTCTTGCATTATGTTTGGGTGCAGTCTCTGTGTTTTTGCAGCAAGACGAGCCGCCACCACGTTTCTTTGGAGGAGCTCGTATTGTTCCGTGCTTTAGAGGAAGATGCCAACCTGCATCCCGGCTGGTGGCTTGCACGATTCTTTCACAAGCGCACTACCGCCAAGAAGCTTCCTACTGAGCTTCCAGGAGGCCCTTTCATTTCAATTCTTATCGACAACCTCCAGCTCGGTGACAAATGGGGCCCCGATATTCCTTGTATCCCGATTGAGCATATAGGCGCTGAACTTTCCATAGCACGGCGCATCGACCTTTCAGAGACTATTGAGCATTGCACATCGCTCCCTCACCGAGTTCCCCAGTCAGTTGAGCGCCCACCGTCGCGAGCGCAAATCACCGCGGAGATGAATGAAAGGCTGGCGCGTATTGAGAAGTGGCAGCTAGACTACTCGGCTGGTTCGTTGCAATGGCAGAAGGACCGAGTAGCACATGAGGAGACTCAGAACGAGCGTTGGTCCACTCTACAGAAATTCATGGCCGACCAGTCAGTCAGGCACCAGGACGAGCTCGCTTGGCGACAGCAGATGGAGCAGTGTTTCACCACAACCTCCATTACCACACCACCTCCACCCCCTCCTGCGGAACAGTGATCAGGTTGTTTCGATCATTTTACTTTTCTTTTCTTTCTTCTTTTCGGGTTTTCACCCAATTTTGTTCTGTGTGGATCCGGGACACTTGTCCCGGTGTCCTTTTTGATCTTTTTGTTGTTTGTGTTTTGTAGGATTTTGAGTAGCTCTGCTCCGCTCCGGACTCTCCGTGTTCATCCACTACACCGACCATCCCCTTCCAGGTTCTTCGTATCTCTCTACTCTAGTTCGGTCCTGTGAGGACAAAACAGTTTAAGTGTGGGGTAGGGTGTTAGAGAACCATGCATGACCTTGATTGCCTATATCTTTGTATGTGCCTCGTGATTCCTGTCCAATTCTCTAGCGTAGAATGCTCAATTCTTGACTTTTGATGTTAAATTGACTTCAATTTTGAACAATGACGTCTAGACTGTTCCACTTAGAACCTGTAACCAACGTGTCAGAACTGATATTAAATGAGTCTAGGTCAGAACAGATCATAAATCACTTCTGTAGTTGGAACTGGAATTAATTGAATCAATTAACTTGTTAACAACAAAGCTCGATAACACCGTTCTAAGATGATAAATGCTAGCTTCTTCCATGTTTCCACTCCATATTTGATCACCTGTGATTGTGGCTTGAGATTAGATGGAAATCCAATTCGAAATCTTGTGTAAAAAGTTATAACTAGCTAGGATTAAGTGGATAAATTGTTAAATCAAGTAATCAAGTTGTGCAAATCAATGTTAAGTTCTTTTAAGTGCTAAAAATAAAGCTAGGCAAGCCCGACACCTAAGTGAAGTGTTCGGGTTGAGCACTAGCAAAGGCACAAATACTGTGAGCTAGGCAGGTCCAACACCTAAGTGAAGTGTTTGGTATCGAGCACTAGTATGTAGTAAATCAATTGAAGGAAGAAATTGAACTTGAAATAAATCACTGTTTAAATCGGTCCTAGCTAGAACATGTAACGCACAGATCTAGAAACGGATGAAGTCGAGTCGATAGCCACGTCATTTTTCCTGCCTCCGCGTCCACATCATGGCTAGAGCTTAAAGTCGTTTTGATTAGAATTGGTGTTATCGTAGTCGGTTAATCATGATTAATTGTTTTGCTGAGAAACAATCTTTGTTAAAACCACTACTGGAAGTGTGCAGAAATCAGTATGATCGGAAACTTGTTTGGTTGATATTCTTGCATGTGTAGGTCACTCTTTCTACGTATGATCGGATAGAGCGAACGTTCGCCAGTCTTAAACCTAAGGGTCAGGAGTTATGATGGTGTCTATGAAATGAATGAACTAGAATCGAAAATCGCTGGTTGTGACTGCTGTTGCCTTGGCGATCTAAGGGGAATTCGAAGTCTAAGCTTGTCTGTCATCTTTCTAGTCAATTAATCAATCTTCAATCTTTCTTCGTTTTAATTTTCATTTCTTCTTATCTTTGCATTTTAGTATAGAAGTCGTGGAACTCACACCACGCACCACGTGTTTAATCTTGAATAAAAACTGTCAACACCTTTGAGTAAGGAAGTAGAGGAAACCCCTGGAATACGATCTGCTATAGCCTTTTCTTAGCTTTAGTAGTTTATTTGTTTGAACCCGAACAACGATCTTAGGTTCACCAGCTTGTATTTTCTGTCATGAAGGTACCATCGACGACGAGCACAGGAGGACAATGTGTGAAACCTTCGATGGACGGGGCGAAACTCCAAAATACACGGTCAAATTGGGTGATTGTATCTCCATCATCCGTTGTGATTTCTTTCGTGAACAAATTCAACTTGCGTCCCATAGTTCCGATCTTGTATTGCCTTCATTAGGGTAGGTAACTCGTTGTATGATTCCTCCGAATTACCATATATCCGCTCCACGGTGCGCTGTTTGCCGTTCCATGCATTCTTGTATGAAATTTGTCGTCCGTACATAGTATGTATCTCTGTCTGAAGAAGTTTGATCCGAACATGGGGGCGTGCTTGGACAAAGGGCGTGACTTCATCAGCTATGACATTGACGTCCAGCTGGCTCGGACTGATGTTGTTCTGGCTTCCCAAACACAGATGGGTCGGATTGAATTGTTTTACCATCCACACATCGTTCTCATCTGTAGTGAGCCTTATCCTCCACGGGCAGCTATTGCTTTGGTATCCATGACATCGTTGCTCAAGCAACCATTTGCTAGACCGTGTCGTGCATAACATGCGGTTATTCTTGAGTCCATATTGCTTCAGACTAGTTTGAGCCACAAGTTTGCTTTAAAATTATTGCCCAAACCGCAAACCCTGGCCCGTCAATGTGCCACCGTGGAACGTTATGAACGCCATACTCGTTGTTGCTTGTAGTCATCAGTTCACCGATATCTTCTGGTAAATTTGTGAAATGGCTCGGGGGGGGGGGGGTGTAGTCTCTCGGTGGTTGTGCATCCACAAAGGGTTGAGCTTCAATGTCCGGCTCAGATACATATGCTTGGTCCTGCTCCGAGTTGACGTCGCTCTCTGATGAGTCTCCTTCGGTCTCATTTCCCAAGTGCGCTACCGTACTTTCTTGCCTGCTAGCTCCACGCAATTGTCACGGATGTGTTTTATTGCTCTGACTGCTCTGACCACTATAACAGGCACTCGCTCCGTCACCCATGAATATAGATTCTCCCTGGATCGGCGTCCCACGGTGGTCGAACTCAAAGTATAGCTCTGCGACTCGGTAGTCTGACTGGGTCGCCATCATGTTGTAGATAACCTCCAACCCAGTAACGTCATCAAGAATGAGTGGGTAGTGTGCCACAATTTGGTCATTCGCAAAGACTGGACATCGATACATGACAGTCCTCAACACCGCCGAAGCTCCTACCCCCATCTTTCGCAAGAAAACTGGACATGCCTGTTGTAGTGAAGGTTGCCTCGTCATTTTGAGGCGACATAATTTCCCCCCGCTGTAGCACACCCCACCGTGTGGTCCGTGTACTATGTCGCCATCCCATCGGAGCCAAAACGCGAAATTCATTATGTCTGGTCAGAAGAAATTGAGAGTGGAAGTAGGTTTCAAGTATTTTTGAAGCGTGAGAATGGTGGTTGTGGACTCATGCCTCTATATAATGTCATTAAGACAGTACATCAGTGTGTAGTCAATTCTTGGTTGTCTTTATGAAGAGCTGCAGCTTTTTCCATGTGTGTGATCAATTATATGTTGCAGACTATTTTGGAAGAGTGTGTGGTCAATTATTGGATGTCTTTGTGAAGAGCTGCAGCTTTTTTCACGTGTGTGATCAATTATATGTTGCAGACCTTACATCAGTGAGTGGTCTATTATTGGATGACTTTATGAGGAGCTGCAGCTTTTATCACGTGTGTTGTCAATTATATGTTGCAAAAAATATACCTGTCTATGTGAACAGCTGCAGCTTTTTTTGAAGTGTGTGATCAATTATATGTTGCAAAAATTCATTTATGTGGTGTTGTGAACTCATAAGATAACATATCATGTCAGTTATAACTAAATGTTTAAATAAATATGGAATGAACTACGTCATTCATAGCACTTGATAAGGTGGAATGAATTATGAACATGAAATACTAAGTCGAAGACCAACCTAGGCATACGTGGAACGGGGGGGTGTGTCGGTGCAATCTGTCGACTCTTGTGGACTCGACGAGCAATGGACGTAAATCTCTCAAGGGCCCACGCCTGAACCAGAGCCATCCAACCTCCAATGTCACCTATGTGGTCGCGGGAAGGGCTGCTCTCTATGCGGAAAGCACACCGGCCCAGCTCCCTATATAACCATGAAAGTGCGGCAGCCCCCCATGCGTACTCGCCTATCTCGCTCATGTCCTCTAGCAGTGGAAGGAAGAAGAGGGGCGCGTGAGATCCAGATCGATCACGAAGATACAGCTGCCAAAGAAGTCCAGAATGTATGCACGACAGTGCTGCTCGATAGTCTGAGGATCGGCGTCTGCCCTAATGGTGCCGAAGTGGTTACGCAATCACGTCATCTTCACTCTTCCAGCAGACAGGTCATAAAGCAGATGGTTTCTTCCCAAGAAGCTCCAGCACGTACTGCTGCAGATCCGAATCCGCAGTCGGTAGGTGCCTCTGCGACTCCACTGGCATACCATCGACGCTCAGACCGGCCAGAAAGTACACGTCCTCTAGCGTTATGGTCGCCTCACCGTGGTACAGGTGAAAAGTACTAGTCTCGGGACGCCACCTCTCGACCAATGCGGTGATCAGCTCAGGATCAGGGGTAAAATCCAGACAGGCAGTCAACTTATCTAGACCGATGGGGGCAAGGTAAGGCTCGAACCTAGGATCGTACTTTACGATCTTTTTAGAATGACGACAATTAAGCGTCATATGTGGGTCCTAATAGTTGAAGGGAAAAGATGTAAGAAAATTAATAACTACTACTCAATGTTTGAGTGAACCCTATAACATTCAAATATAAATACTATGTAAATATAAATAACATGTAAATAAAACTAACATTGAAATATATAATTAATTATAATATTTTTGGCTACTACTACTATTATTCAAATAATTTCCTACCATTACAATATGAGTAATTATAATTTGCTCTTAATAATATTAAAGTTACTGACCTGAGCTTCGAAAATCTCCGATGCTCGATGTCGTTCAGCATCACCCATAAAATTGAAGGGTCCTCGGGACTACCACTTCGTACCCCATGCGGCACCTCTCCGAACATGTAATCCATCTACAATTACATGTACGTAATCAAAGTTAAAACACATTTACTTACGAAAACGTACGTAATCAAGTAACATCATAACACACATTACAATTGGATACTAGTGTTAGTAGTGCTACCTTTCGATTGAGGGTGTACGCCTTCTTCAAACGAAATTTTTTGAACGGGGATTGACAATTGCTACGAACCTACAAAAAACTTGACATCATTAGCGTACAAAAATTATAATGGCTAGTTAATGAAAGCTACTCAATCAACTAATTAACAAATCACCTTAATAGATTGGAAATGAAATTGAGAGAGGATGAGAAGGTGTGAAGAAATGGATCAAATGAGGGGTATTTATACTAGCTGCTGTGTAACGGCAGGGTCGTTTCCAGGCAGCGATGCGCTGGCCAGCGCATCGCTGGCTGAAAACAATCCTGCCGTTACATAACATCATTTGGAACTAGCATGACTGAAGTTCCAAATCATGCCCAACTACTTTATGATCAATCAACTCCACATCATTAACGCAGTCTCTAAAATCAGTCATGCTAGTAGTGCATCAACATCATTTGGAACTTCAACAGGGGAGATAATTGCATTAAAATTCCCTAAGAACATCTAGCAGAAAAGCAAGAGAGACCATACATCAAATTGAATCCAGGTACATCTTCTTCCTATCTCTGTTATCATTTACACCGTACACAAACACAAAGATAAAGAGGCTTTACCCATCAACTTAGTCTGAGCATGATAATTGATCACTTTCATATTCATACAACTTTCCCATAACAACCAAAATTTATCCATATGACTCATCATAATTTGTAAAGAAATTCCAAGCAGAAAAGGAATCATAGTAGATTGTCTAGCTTTTATTTATATTTGTTCTTGTTTCTAAAATAGCAACTATGTCTATGTCAATATTATATTTATTTAAGTAACTATTTATAAACTATGCTTCTTAGGGTATTGAAGCCCCTTATTATATATGTTCCAATAAAGGATGCTCATCTACGACCTGACGAGCTTTGGGAGAAAATTAGTGCTTAGAAGAAAGAAAGTAACTTACTACTCTCTTCCTGTCCTTTACTTCCACATTCCCAGACTCCACCATGTTCTTTGACATCATCCTCTAAATCCTTTACAGTGTGTTCATCAACATTTTTAGTAGCAGTTGCAAGAATATCAAACATTCCAGGGCTCAACTCCATTGCCTCCCTCCTCTAACCAGTGCTTTTTGTACAACCTTTGGTGCTTCCTCCCTATAACAAGCTTATAAGCATTGTCAGGTAACTCTCCATATTGCGCACTTGAGCAGAAGGTTGGGTCTAATCTTCCAAACAATAACTTATCTAAGTTCCTTCTTAGGCTTCTCTTACCTAATTTCATCATAATATATATACTCTCATGATAATCATAAGATTCCTTCTTCGATACACACACCTTCACATCTAAGCCATCATGTACAATTTTTATTTATTTATTGGCTTACCCAGATGACTAACGATCTAGCTAACTCCCTCGGGCGCAATCAACAAAGGAGGAACTCCATGAAAAGTAACCCACATAAGAGTTTCCCCGAGAATCAATGAGATAGGTTCGTTATCGAGCTGCCACTTCCTCAAAATAAATGGAGCGTGATGCATATTCCACTGTTTACGCAGAACCCACTCACACAAGTTTTCCGAAGCAAATTCCAATAGGCAAAAATTAAGAGAGATGACAGAGATAAATACCTCTCATTCGTATCCCATAAACGATTTGCCATAGAAACAAACACCCAAAGTGGGGGAGGAAACCCAAGGAACTCAGCTAATAAAGTTAACTGCCGTTTACAATCGAGCATGAGTTATCCACAAATTATAGATCAACATCTGAACTAAACACAATTGAAGACCATGTAACCAAAGCGGAGAAAGATGAGGGTGAACTAGAAAAAGAGCTAATCATCTTAATCAGACAAAAAGAAGAAAGGTCAACAATAGTCATTTTTAAGCGCTTCAAATTCACAATAAATAAATCAATTATATTTGACAGTAAGTTGAAAATTTCTAACATAAAAGACCATAGATGAAAATAATTTGAAAATGCACAATCATGAAACTTGTGTGTAGTTAAATGCTTAACATTTTTAGTAAGATGACTAAGTTGAAAACCAGCCGAGACACCGAAAATGAAATTATCCCTAAACCTAAACCCTAGAAGGGAAAAATTGGAAAGGCCAAACTGAACAAAATAAATTACATCTCGTCGCTTACAGAAGTAGCAGAGCAATCAAATTCCGGTGATCTAGTTCGGCAATAAAAGAACCCTTTTCTTCTCTGTTTACTCCTCCGACGTTAAACCCTATGCCACGCCGATCTATACCTCAGCCACCTTAACTGATACACGATAGAGTCATTCCAACCGGCAGCGGAAGATTTATTCAGGTTGTGGAGATGGATGCTAGGGTTGGTATGGTTGTTGAGGGAGGGCAACGAGCCCTCAATTCGGCCGCCGCCGCCGCTCATGGTACGGTCGTCGACGCCGGTGCCCGGAAGTTCATCCAGCAGCATGGCCAAAGTCACAGTAAGCAGCCGCCCCCACAACCTTCTTCTTTCAGCCAGCAACAAGCCCCACTTGGAAGTGTCCAGCACATGCTCGCTGGTGGGGTTGCCGGAGCTTTTAGCAAAACCTGCACTGCTCCAATGGGTCGACTCACTATTCTCTTCCAGGTCCTTCCAACTTTCCCAAGCCTATGGTTTTTATCCTTCTGATTTTTGTTTATTAGTTGCTCCAGGGTTACCAGAATTTGGTTGTCTTAGGCATATTTGACATGTGAATTAGTTTTTTCCTACCTAATTATGAATTGGGGGGTTTTATTCGATTTGCTAATGCTAGTAGAAACCATAAGAAAATGGCATAATTTACTTATGCGTACTCTTATAGCATCTCAGTTTTGATAGCCGTTAGTGATTCATCTTGCTGACTGCTTGGAACTTTCCTGTTGTATTAGATTCAAGGAATGCACTCTGATGTTACAGCATTGAGTAAGCCTTGTGTCTGGCGAGAAGCTTGTCGTATTTTTAACGAAGAAGGGTTTAGAGCATTTTGGAGAGGCAATCTTGTCACAATCGTTCACCGTGTTCCCTACTCTGCAGTCAACTTTTATGCCTACGAAAAATACAAGACTGTAAGTAACTCTTCTCAGTCTCTATATTTCTGCTGGTTCTGCTTGGAAAGTCATCAGAAAGTTGAGTTGGGGTTATGCTGGTTGTTGTTGCAGTTCTTGCAGTCAGTTTTTGGGCTTGAAAGACAAGGAGGAAATTCAACTGCAGACTTAGCTGTCCGTTTTCTAGGTGGAGGGTTGGCGGGGATATCAGCTGCCTCAGCTACATATCCCTTGGATCTTGTGAGAACAAGACTCGCAGCCCAGGTGAGAATACGGCATATGATAATTTATCCTGGAGGGTTCTCCGTGTCAGAAGTGTGTTTCCAGTTGATAGATTGTAGTTTCATTTTGGTTTGTTGTGGTGCTCTTTGGATATGTTTCTTATTTTCAACTTTTACAGAGAGACACAATCTATTATCGAGGTATCTGGGATTCTTTTCGTACCATATGCAAAGAGGAAGGATACTTGGGGTTATATAAAGGAGTTGGGCCTACATTATTGGTAAGATCATTTTGTTCTGTTTTTTGTTTCATTCCCGTCGTCTGCTCTGACATTTTACAAAGGCGAAGAATTGATTTCATTGTTTGTCTGATGTAGGGTGTTGGACCAAATCTAGCTATAGGATTTTGTGTATACGAGTCTCTCAAATCATTTTGGGAATCTCGAAGGTTAGCACCTGGGAACAATAATGTCTGCGAATTTCTGTTTTCTATTTGGTTTCTTCTTTTCACGCCCTTTTCAATCCCTGCTTGCTTGATCTGCTATGTTGTTAACTCACGTGATTCCTTTTCTTATTTACTTCAGGCCAAACGATTCCACCACCATGGTCAGTCTTAGTTGTGGCAGCCTTTCTGGTGTTGCTGCGTCAACAGGTCAGTGTCTGCATATACCATTTCACTTTAGATATTTGGGTTTCTCATGTATTATTTGATGTTTATTTTCTGGTTCAGTGAGTTGTATGCTACTATTCTCTGTCCTTCATTGGTCCTTGTAGTGACTGTGTTGTTAATTTCCCCATTTCTCAATCGTGCTTGTTTCTGACTTTCTAGCATCATACTGTAACGTGCAGCCACATTTCCCATTGATCTTGTACGGAGAAGAATGCAGTTAGAAGGGGCTGGTGGTAAAGCCCGTGTGTACACAGGGGGCTTGCTTGGGACATTTCGGCATATAATAAAAAACGAAGGTCTGCTAGGCTTGTACAGGGGCATCCTTCCCGAGTACTATAAGGTGGTCCCTGGTGTTGCCATTGTCTTCATGACCTATGAGACTTTAAAAATAGCTCTGTCTGGTTCTCCCCCTACCTGAGAAATTGAGTATACCCTACCTGAAATCGCACAAGTGTTAACTGTTATGGCAAGAAGATAAAGAACAAGGAGGGTTTCCAGTACTGGAAACTAGGTAGAAGGGAATTTGATCCAATGATCACCCTGTTACAGACCTTATGTTAAGGTGCAATTTTGTAGGAGCAGTTTGCTAGTTTCTTTATGTATAGAGAGTTGTGATCGTGAGTCTGGATTCCAACAGACTTAGCTTAAGGTTACTAATATCTAGAGATGGAGTTTAGTTGAGTAGTTCATATGATCAAATCAACAGTTTTGTTGCTAGAGCCCCCCCTGGAGTTGTTTGTTGCGGCATGTTCTTGTTTGTTCTTGTCCCTATGTTCTGAAGAAAGGAGGTCAATGTTTTTGCTTCTGATACGCCACTAATGTAAGCATACACAATATAATTCATGACCACCAGTTACTTTGTATTTCCAGCTTTGTTATCTTGACAATCAAGCTGTAATCACACTACTATGCACTTTCATTTCCTTGTTTGATTGTTCAACTAGCTACTGCCAACTGCATTACTGAACCAAAAAGATAAGATCAAAGTTTTTGTATATTATGCCATCCTGTTCTCATTGCCACTTCACCTTCTTGCACTTGAAAATCCGCCAAGAGCATCATACTATACAGATTGCTTGGAGGGTTTTCTGATTTCTTCAGTTTCTGGTGGGTTCAAATTTCTACTGAGTTTTAGAGTTCCAGTTATTGGAAAGGAATCATCTTTATCATTAGCAGCAAATTTGTCTTTCCGCCTGTCAGTCGATCAAGTATTGAATGGGAGAAAAACAGTCAATTCCAGCCATCATTGTCCAAAGAAAGCTCGAGGTATCAAGATGATGATTGGCTTGGAGAGAAAAGCACCTTATCGAAATACGGATGGAAGTCGCACGTTTTCGTTGCAAAGTGAGTGAGTCATGGCCCGAAGCAGCCCCTCTAGAAGGACACACAACACTTTGTATCATCTTCTATAGATTGAGAAAAGAAGAACAAAAAATGATGTACATGTTTGATAGGTTCCACAAGGAAACATAGGAAAGAACATCAGAAACTACTGATACAGATGATCTATC
This sequence comes from Linum lewisii, assembly GCA_034768395.1. Lineage (NCBI taxonomy): Eukaryota > Viridiplantae > Streptophyta > Magnoliopsida > Malpighiales > Linaceae > Linum > Linum lewisii. The sequence goes on from CM068302.1 coordinate 17,624,332, forward strand.
GATCTATATATCTACGAGCTTATGTTTTTGCAGCAACCCCAACAGCTTCCACTTTGGTGAGGCTGTAGTCATTGCCATCCTTGAAGATGAGAAACTCCAGCATCTCCACTCTGAAGAAGATGAATGTTCCACGTAGGTGAGTGATGCATGACCCGAATTCCTTCCCAACCACACAGTGCCATGCTGCTCCATATGCTTCATCTAATCTCTGTTCCACACAAAAGCCATCTTTTTACTTGGCAATAGCATGATTTGGTTCAAAGCTAATTGCCTAAAAGGTTTGACAGCTACTGATGATTCTTGACCCACTTGCTGAGTAAGCATATATATCCGCAGAAGCCTATTCTAAAGTGAAAGTTCAAGATGGAGCCACCTAGGGACTGACTAAACCACTAAGAACATGACATCAATACCATTTTACTGAACCAATTAGCCATTTTACAGTCAACTTTATGAAAAGTTTTACTTTCAAAGCCATAGCTTGTTTGAGAAACAAACAAGATGTGTTGGAAAGGGGTGGAATCCCATGCACCTATTCTCCAAGCATCTAAGACTTCACTGAACAACACATGACAGTAAGAAAATTCACCTGTTTGATGTAATGAGAAATAGCTTGGCAGTCAGAAACCTCGTGGGCATCAAGAGCCTTGTAAGCAAGTTCCAGAATCCTGCTTTGCATCTCCTCTGGCATGTCTGTCTCTCTGACCACAGCTTTCCCTTCCAACATTTTTCTTTTATTTCCTTTGCAGTCTACTAACAGCTTCATCTCTTCTTATCTACTGAAACAGGATATGAAAAATTAGTGGTCAGAGATGGAACTCGTTGCTCATACTTGCAGATGTTTGCACCTGGTGTTAATTAACACTCACATGTCATGATATGAAACTTCCGAATGATTTCAACGACATCAGGAAATCGTGTTGATTTCCTTCTAGCTTCATGTGGTCCATCACCAGTAACCAATCGACATAGTTTTCCCCACCTTGAAAGTTCTGTTTCTGTTTGTTTCTTGAGCCCCAGAAATAAACCCAGAAACCCTGGACTCAAAATCTTCCCAAACTCTTCAAATTGAACTATCAAGTTTTTTTAGATAAAAAACCCAGAAGAAATACATAAAGATTAAAGCAAACTCCTCATCAAGATTGCAGATGTTCCCCCATCCCACCTCAAGATTGCAGATAATAACTTAAAGCAGCTCTTTTTTGCTTCAGCCGCTTCTAATCAAGAACACGCCGAGTTCTTGACCGCAGCACTCACCGGGGTTAATCAGGTGAAACGACTCCGAATCAGCACTCCCAACAACATGCTCGTAATTAGCCCTCATGTACATGATCTCCTCCGGTGACCCGACTCCGGCGGGGATCACCCCCGCTCCGACAGTCATGGACTGCATCGTCTTCAGCATCTGCCGATTCTGCTCGCTAGCCTTCCTCCTAGCGGCGAACCCTAGCTTCTTCCCATTACAGTTCACGTTCCAGACGGGGACGGAGCGGAGCGGGCAGGACCGGAATTCGGGTCGGGTGGACTCGAGGGCGACCCGGACGAGGCCGAAGCTCATCTCCCCCACGAGCTGGTGGGTCGTGGTGGAGAGCTCGAGGAGGAGCAAAGGTTTGGCCGTGGAGAGGCGGTCGTGTTGGAAACAGAGCCACACGTGGCCGCGGCGGGTGCCGAAGATGGTACCGATCACCATCGTTTTCGACGGCCGAGATGGTGCGACGCTGGCGGCTGAGGAAGACGAGGAGGAAGATTCAGGATCTTGATGGCCGTCCGATTTGGGATCTTGATGGTCGTCTGTGAGGGCGTCGCGAAGGGAAGTGCTGATTCGTTTCCTCGCCGGGGAGGGGTTTGGAGCGGCGGCGGTTGAAGGGGAGAGGCAGGGGAGGAGGAATCGACGGAGGGCGTCGATCTTGGTCATGGGCTTGAAGTGTGGGTGAAATCTGAAAGATGGGTTCTTTGAGGGGAAAGATTTGGAGGAGTGTGGAAAGTGGAGTCTGCAATTGTTCAGAGTTCAGAGTATATATTGCAGGATAAGGGGGAAGGCGGGAAAGCAGAGGAAATAGCCGTTGGGGGAATTTCGTAGGGGAGGTATCTTTGCCGCGGAGAACACGTGGAGAAATTTAATTGGTAGTCAACGCTAGTGTTCTTGTTCTGATTTCTGAAGTGAAACAGAGTGTAGGGTGGGGCAATGATGATGGAACTCAGAGGATGGCACACTTTTGTGCCGCCGAATTTATTCCAATCTCTGAATCCATTACTGAAAGTGAGGTTTCCCATAACGGAAATCGGTCCAATTGTGAACTTGGTATGTGGTTTGTTTGGTTCGGTAAAAGCCCACTTCGCTAAAAACCATCAGATTAGACGTCAATGTATTAAGGTTTTCAGAATCGGACCGGAGATCGAGCCGGTGAAACTAAGAGTTCGTGATTTGATGGTTTAAAACCGGGATTACACTGTTTGCGTGTTGGGGTCGGACCGTTGTTGTAGCTTTTTAACCATGTTCATGTATGGGAATGACTTTCCAAGAGTTCTCATCATCGGGGATTGACTCCATTTGTTGTGGACAGCAATAACAACTCTCATGTGAAATCAAATTCAAAAACAGTCTTGATCATCCTCTCCCTCATCATCCAACTTGTCAAAAATCACAACTTCATTGTCATTACCATTATCCATTGAGATCAAGCTTCCCCCAAAATAGTATATCATACAAGGATAACCCCTTCTTTACAATATTGTCTATATTGGACATTTTTTTGTTCCTATGTCTCTGTCACAACTTCTCTCGCTCCTCATGTGACAAGGGTCATTTTTTTCCCTCTTAACTACTTTCACCAAAGTCTCGTCGCCTTCGAGAGCATGAGGGTTTGATGGCTTATTGGAATCAGCAACTACAATGATCGTTGATGCAGCAAAAATTTCCACAAAACTACGTTGAGAAAAATCGTATAACCGTCTTTTATAATTTACTTGTTGTAAAAGTTATGCAGAAGTCTTGCATTTCGTAAAAAAAAGTCTAGGGAATCCCGCCGTCGCCGTGCAATCAAATAAATCAATTTAGAAAAAAGAAAATAAATAAGATATCTTGACGTTCATCAGGAAGAAAAGTCTATCGGACAGATATAGAAATGTAACTGGAAAACCACTCCCACGGCGGAGACGAAAACCATTAAGATAGAAATTTGTCGCCGGTACGACGTCGTGTTCTTTTCACGGCGACGAAAGGTGTTCAGTTTATTTTATTCAAATAAAAACCGACCACAAAATTGCATCATGGGCCCGAACATACACATAGCCCAATAAGAAAAGAAAACTTAAAACCCATAAAAGAAGCCCAACTTGGCCGTTCAAATTCGAATTCCGTTACAGTAAAGGAAACCTTCACTAAAATCACCATCTTCCTACTCGAACTTGGAAACTTTTTCCCGCCGGACCCGCCCGCCATTCCAATATAATATAAACCCCCAGAGAGCTTTACTTTTCCATCACCATCAACATTAACCCAAGAATTCCACAGCAAGAACAACGAAATTCTCTCTTCTTCCTCTTGAAAACCAAGAAGAATAACCATGTCGAGAACGCCGTCTCTGAAGAAGAGGAGAAGAACCCTGAAGAAGAAAGCAGAGGAACTCTCAACCCTCTGCGGCATCGACGTTGCTTACATCTGCTTCGAACCCAACACCTCAGTCCATCACTGGCCGGAAGATCCTAACAAGGTCAAAGACAGCATTCTCAAATACTGGTACACCAACTCTTCTTCCTCTTCCGCCGCCGCTTCCCCTGCCTCTTCCGGCATTCTCCAGGATGATGAATTGGATAGTTTAACACAAAGAATCGACGTCATCTCGCAGGAGGAGTTGGGTAAGTTGCTTAGATTGGCGGACCACAAGTTGAACAGCTTTCGAGATGAAATTGCGAGTTTGGAGAGCTCTGGGTTTTCCAGGGAAACAAGGCCGCCGGTCAGACCCGAGTTGAAGACTGCCAATTTGATCGATTTAGTTGGTTTGTCCAACCAAACAGCCCAACCGGAGTTTCTTCATTGTTACAAGCTTTAGTTTTAGCTAATTTTTCTTGTACTCAGCTGTATCTTCTTTGTACACTCATCAGTAAAAGTAAAATTCAATAAAGCCTCAAATTCTCTGCTTCTTTTACTTGAATTTTGATCTTCACCATAGTTTACATGTTACAGTCGAAAATTCACAGCTCGACAGACTTAAATTCCTTGTTTCTTTTCAACACAATGGTCTGCACATATATTACAACATCCCCACTCCGGAACGACAAATCTCAGACCGCTTGAAAGAATGGCTGTACAAACAAATTATTTACAATGTAGTTGTGTCATGCTTCTCTACTGATCCTCGCATTTCAGAAGTGCCATCCTTTGGGACCGAGAATATCCCTGCCGATTGTTAAGGATGTCGATGTAGTTGCGGAGCCTGAATCGGTCCGAGTTCGTGAGCGAAAACGGAGGGTTCAGAATCAGGGAAGGTGCTTCCACTAGAAGGAACACCAGCAACCTTACTGCTTTTGAGTATAGCAAAGTTGCGCTTTCCATATCCCCCATGAGCTCATCTACCTATCAACAACATATCACAAAATCAATGTCTAGATTATATGAAACAAATCAATCAGCTTGTCCTCTTTCAAACTCGAAATTCAGATTGCAGTGGAAGTACTTACCCCTCCGTTTCTTCCAAGCGCTAGGGCCGATTGAAAAATCGTCTCCAGCGCATCTGGCATCTCTGTACTTCCTGCAGCATTGGAACATAACAGGTACATGATTTATTGACAGTATGCAAACAAATACATACGTCTTGACAAAAGACTAGGCTCCTCGAAGGACGACATTTAACAAACAAATACATAAGTCGACACGTTCCAAGATTTGCACCGAATCAGATTTGCAATATTAGTCAACTCCCATGTCAAACAGTCGGATAAGTCCTACATACTAACGGTTCTCTACACCTATCATGAAGGTTTACAGAATTTGTCAGAATCAGAAAACAAACACATCTCTGCCACTATAGCATGATCAAATTAATGTAAATAGTTAGATAGGCTTAATAAATTCGAGATGTATCTTTATTCTTTCACAATATGATGAATAAGTAATCTTGACAAGAGCCAGCTAACAGTATTTAACGATTCATTAAACCTGGAAAGACTTCTGAATAACCGCAAATGTGAATGGAACATGTTTGTGAATGGTTTCAAGTTAACGTGAAGGAAGAAACTGCAAATGTGCGGTAATTATTTTTTTATAAACACAACATACCAGGTTCAATAGCATTGGCAAGTTCCTCAGCATGCTCAACCTCCCGGAGAAATTCCTTCTCTATTTGAGTGGTGATCATCTCTGGTCCAATATCATCAGAATAACATTCTGTATCTGATGTACTGTTTTTCTTACTGTTGCTTCTCCTGAGCCTTATGTTCTCCTGGCTTGGACTTCCTTCGATTGCTGATGCAGCTTGAGCATGGCAAATATGCAGGGCTTGCTTCCAAATCGCAAGGATGACTAGTTGGATAGAGAATGCTTCCAAATGTCTACCCGCATCAACCTATTCCAAAACATATTAAGGATAAGAAAGTACATAGCAACTGATAATACTAAATGCAAAGCCATAGAGTGAAAGACCTCACTGATTTTAAGAGAGCCATGAATTTTAGGGACAGGAAAATAATTAAAGACCAGGTGCAATAGACTACCTTTTCTTGGATGAGTTCTGTTATTGTAGATGCACATTGCCGCAGTGACTTGATCCTGGTCATAGAGTCACTTGATGGCTGCTCCAGAGCATCTCCTGTATCTGTAGATCCTTGAGAAGTGCCAGGAGCAGAACCTGGACTATCCATGCTTGCAATACGGGCAAGAGTAGGATTACCAGCTCCAACTATTGGCACAGGAACGCTTTGTGTATGCATTAAATGGCCAGATGCTATTGGAGCACTCTCAGATTTAAATGGTATCTGACTTGGTTTCAAATTACAAGCCAAAGAAGAGGATAAATCCAAAGGAGGTCCAGAAACCAAAACATAATCTTGATCAATCAACTCCATAGAATCCATGACTGCACAATCATATGAAATGTAAGAACGTGCACACAAAAATATTGAAAACATTATGTACAGTAAGACAATCATAAACTGTAGGCACAAAATGAGTCATGCTACCTCTTGTTATGATGCTCTCTGGCTTAGGGTCTGTAGTCTTTGGAGTTTCACTTTGATTTTCATCCAATAGTTTATTGATGGTAGGCCTAGCAATAGAATTTCCGGGCTGACGTCTGACAGATGTATGTCTTGAGGTAATATCTACACCATTTACAGCATTAGATGCTGCGTCCCTTCCATCAGATCTAGTATCTAGAGAGAATCCATAAGTGGTCTTCATAGACGGTGGCTTCCTAGTAGAGAAAGAAGGACTTCGCTCAGGAACATTTGAGTCATCTTCCAGAAAAAATGGAAGACAATCCTCCTGTGGACTGTCCTTCCTCACCAAAATGTTTCCAAGGGAAGAAAAGCTATCTGCTGATCGTGAATGTGTCTGAGTCCTGCATCCTTGATACTTTAGAAGCTGAGAGGAGACATGAAATCAGGTAAAGTAGACTAAAATTCTTCATGATATACCTCAGTGAATCATCTGCTCTCCTTTGAGAAAGAAAAGGGTGGTTGAAGAACTCATCAAAAGTTAACCGTTCCACTGAATGTACAAACATGAAGCTGAGTTATAAGGCCGCTGAGACTCTGAACAAGTTTACCAAATAACAATTTATAGATAAAGCAACTGTCTCACTTAGACTTCTGAATTACATTCCAATAAATAAGCATTGCTCAAGTGTAACTTGAAACACAAGATATCCTAAATTTTAGATAGCAGAAGTATTCAGCAGGGATAGCTTTTCATGTACCACATGTGTCTTGTAGCAATAGATTCTCTAAAACAATTCAATTAGGGATACTAAAAGAAAAATTAAAACATCTCAAGCTGGTGTGGTGAGAAAAACCTGGATTTCGGCGCAGCAATTTCTGGCATAAATCTCTGCACTCGGCACTCAAGTCATTAACATTTGGTGGAAATTGTAAGTCAGTTGATTTCATGATGTTCTGGAGCAACTGTGGTACAACACAAAGAGAGAATAGTAAGAACTAAGAACCACCAGCAGATATGCACAATCACTTTGTTAATCTATATCGAGAATTAGGATGCAACCTTGGCATAAAAAACACAGAAGCTAATCACACCTGTATTTGATTGCTCCCAGTAAATGGGGTCTTTGCAGTCACAAGTTGGAATAAAATGGCACCAACGCTCCAGAGATCTGCCTGCGTGTCCAGTTCAAGGTTAATGCCAACTCTATTTTAGTTTTATAAATCACCATGTATCAACTGCAAAAGCTAACATCACCTTTGCATCATACTTCTGCAGTTGCATTATTTCTGGAGCCATGTAAAGGGGTGACCCACACAAAGTTTCAGCAAGACCTCTAGGCTGAAGAGATCTGATCAACAAACAAAATAAGATCTTTAACAGAACAATCAGCCATGCGAGAAATGATCCATAGTTTCAGTTCCAGTTATTTTCTGGAACTGACACTTGTTCAAACGAGAAAAAAAAAAAAACAACTCCCCCCACCCTCGAAGGAAAGTATCAAAGGGGAAATGACAACGGACAATTGCGATAGTAGTTACCTAGCAAACCCAAAATCTGCGATTTTCAATACGGCATTGTTGTCATTGGTGGTCAGCAGGAGATTCTGTGGCAAGATTAACAAAAGATCGTCAAATGTTACATGAACTTCTTCTCCACCCAAAAAAAAAACAGAATTAGTGTAGACGAATCTGGAAAAGACCTGTGGTTTTAAATCCCTGTGTATGAGATTATTATCACGGAGAACTTGCAGGCCAGCAGCTGTACAGAATGTCGAATTCTCAACACACATAATGAGCAGTACAAGCCAAAAGGAGAAAGGCACCGAATTACATCCAGCAACAAACTAAACATCAAAGGTACCTAATTGCTGCATGAAATGCTTAGCAAGTGCTTCTGGCACTCTTCCATGGCGTTGAATATACATGGAAAGATCTCCCCCTTTGCAGTACTCCAACACAATATGTATCCTACCGGGAACCTACTTGAAACGAGAAAGACAGGTAAATAAATGCTAAAAACGTAGCTGAAATGCAGTAATGCTGGCTACATCAAAATCAATTCTAAAGGAGACTAGAATTATGCACACTATCATGTAACGAGAAGCAAAAAAACAATTCTGAAGGAGATATGGAAATTCAAAATTCAAATAACTGAACCGGTAATCTACAATTCGCCATCGAAGATAAGGCAAGGAAAACGAACTTCGATAATGTCGTGAAGGCAAATGATGTTGGAATGATTAATCCGCTTCAAGATGAAGATCTCGGACATGAGACTGTCCTGCAACTTCTTATTAAGTCTACCAGTAACGATCTCCTTAATCGCCACCTCCGTCCCATGCACCCTGTGTCGAGCATGCCACACCACGGAGAAAGAACCCGACCCGATTTGGCGGCCGACCATGTAGTCCCCAACAACTCTCCCTCCCCTTCCCATCCCCTGAGCCATGGCTAACGCAGAAAAAAATAAAACTAAACCCTAGCAGGGAGGAGTATCAATTCAAGTCAAAGCGAGGTCGAGAGAATCGCCGATTGGAGATTTGGATTCAAGGATGGATAGGATAGCTGGCAAGATTCCAAGCAAGTACGAAGAATCGGATAGGCGGAATCGAAAGGAACAATTATTAGTGAAAGAGGAAGAGAGAGAGAGAGAGAGAGAGATGCAGAAAGGGGAAATTAAATGTCGGCTTTGTTAGAGGAGTAAGAGCCTGTGAAAAAAGGATCAAATTTGGCAATCAGAGATTCAACAATTAACAGTAGGATTGATAAAGTAATTAAAAACGTGGGTGGTTCTTATGTCTGCTATACAGTTCTACAGCTAATTATACGTAAATGGTCTGATTTGAATTAGGGCTGAGGACAGAATGAATGCGACTGCAAACGAGAGAGATGGAGATGGAGATGGAGATGGAAGGCAGAAATAGCATCTGTGCTGTACGTTGCTTACTTGTTTGGAGTTGAAATGATAACTTGAGGGCTTATCTTTACTTGAAATTTGCCACCTTACCTACTTTTAGCCTTTCCTACTGTTGTCACCGCGTTTTTATATTCAAAAATGGTTTCTCTCGCTTTTTTTTTTTAATTAAGTACATAAATAACGAGTTCATAATTCAACAACAAATCATCTCGATCCAATTATTTAACATATAATTCGTAAAAAATAAACTAACAAGAGAAAATTCGAGCTCAAATTGATGATGATGATTATCATCGTGCAAGTCCAAATATGTTGGTATGAGTATGCACTCTTTCAACCATTCTAAGTCTGAAGTCGATATCAATATGTGTTTCGCCCTCATCTTCCTCCACAAAGGCATCATCAAGTGAATCAGTATTCAAGATCTAGAGGTGGAGGCGGAGATACTCCATCAATGCCTCTTTCTATTATCCATTGAGAAATTGCATTGGCTGATCCATAATCAATTGGATCATATGAATCATCGATCTTGGTATAATACTTTCTATCTGCAATGAAAGAGGGTAAATGAGAAACTGTTGGACTTGTTTCTATATAAATATCAGAGTCAACCAACAATTGAAAAGGGGACTTTTGACGAGCAAACAACTTTTTGAGAGAGTTTGGCTTGGATCGAGTGAATACCACGCCAGATCGTCACGAAAATTTAGGAAATGTAAAGGGGATCAGCTTGATCAATTCTCCATCATCAATTTTGGGTAATCGATCACCTCTTAAATTGTTGTTTCTGATTCAAGTACGGGGATGAAATGTAGTTAGGCTTTCAATTTAGATTGATTGGTTCTTGTGTTATTGGTCAAGTATTGCTCGAGGATGATTGTTAGGGTGGGGAGGAGCATTGGATGAGGATTCCTTGTATCGTTTTCATCTCGTTCCAAACCAAGAAGTCATCTTTGAACTGTAAGGAGTCTTTCTCTGGTTTAAGTCTAGAGTATATACTGTTATGATCCATACCTTAGTATGATAGGTTTTCTTTCATTGACATTGGATATTGTATAATGCGAAACATGTTGTTTTTTTTACTCAGTCATTGACATTTGTATCAGTGATGGCGCTCTCAAAGAACTCCATTGTTATAATTGGTTATATTGAATTGGCATGAACATTGCTAAAACATCCTCTCACAATGCCCCAAGTGGCATCCCGACTACTCAAAGTGACACATGTTTGACCAATTGGTTCTCAGTCTAACTCATTTTTTGACCTTGATGGTTCTCGAAGACCTAACAATGAAGGTATTCCAACCAGTGCGTTATCGAGACCATAAGGACATGACAAACAAATGGTTAGAAACAAGGGGAAAATGATAGTTGTGTCATCATATGCACAAACTGAGGCTTTGATGAAACATTAATTTGAAGATATTCATGAGTGGACTCACAAAGATATTGATGCCCATAAATATGGACTACAATAGTGCAAATTTTTTTTTTGTCTAGACATTATTCTTACAATAGTGCAACCAGATGCAAGCATACACAAAGTGGCAATGATCTTTAGTTCATGCGATAAGGACCAATGACCAACAACATCCAATCTTCTAACAAATTTTGGGCCAACTTCCACCACGCCCTCGAGAATGCACCGGAACAACATCAGATACTTATGGAAACACCTTCTGAAAGTTCACTCATCATACTTTGGCATCATAACGTTACACCTGCAGTAATCATCCATCAAGCGATTGGAAACCTCCTATTGCGACGTATGGGGCGACGAGCTGCAGTGATGTGTTGCACGTTCTAACGCTAAACGACGAAGATTTAAATGGATTTGTAATTCAAACATTTGAAATCTGCATACTCTTTTTCTTCGGATGATGAAGTGTTCGAGGAACTCATGGTTGTTTGATTTTGGGAGTTATAGGGCAATGATGAGAGGTGTGGGTTGCTCTAACTAACATGTGGCGTGAATTTATCTATTGAATGAGTGAAGTGACTGTACATCACTGAGCAAGTTGACATCCACAAGTGGGCATATAATCCAAACGAGATGTGAACCATCACTGAAACAATGACAACATTACAAAAATAAATTTACGAAGTAAAAAAAAATACTTACAAATTTACTCAAATTTTATCAAAATGTTCATCTTCAATTAGGGGTGTTGACGAGCCGAGCTTTTTAGGCTCGTTAAAGCTCGAGAGAGGTTTTCTAGTATTTTCCTATTGTTTGAAAGTGGGTTTTTTAGTACTTTCCATGCTCTGATACCAAATTTTTCGTCTAAATTTTCTAAATTTTCCCAAGTTCCCAATTTTGACCTTGGATTTTAAAGAAAGGAAATGATTTGGGACCTTTCTTTTTGTTTTTATCGTTTCAAACCATTTTTTCGTTCCAACTCCCTTTTGTTGACTATTCTTAATTTCTTCTTTTTGATTAATCCTTCTTTGCCTATTTCATATTGTTTTTCACAGTAGTCTTCAAAACTATTTAATTTAGGAATTGGTTTCTTAATTTTTTCCTTGTTTTTTCTTCTTCTTTTATCTCGTTTTATTTTTCTGACACTTCGAAACGGTCTTCTACTCATTTTATGAATGTTTTATTCTAACGGGTATTCTCCATATGGTCCTATGGCGTTTTTTTCGATTAATTCGATTAGATCCATCATGAACTGATCTTCTCGAATATATTCACTTATAGTACCAAGATCTTCTTTTAATCCTTCATTTTGTTCATTTATAACATTCTTATATTCTAAAAGTTCCTTCTTAATATCCTTCCAAGACTCTGGGTTTGTCAGTCTTGCATATATTTTATAAGTGAGTTTACTGAAATAAAATATTATCTTGTTTAGATCGCCTTCCATTCTTATATTCTCTTACTCAGATCTATGATCATTTGTTTCAATGTTTCTATTTCACTGCTATCCTGATTTTGATGAATTATTGTAATATTTTTTATATCTTCTTCTTCCTGGTTCTGGTCATCTGATTCTCTTAGTTGAAATCTTTCCGACTGAGTTAATCTTTCTATCTGGTTTTCTTTAATTCTTCTAGGATCTTGACGTATAGATCGCCTACTTGGTTCGGCTTTTACTACTTTTAGTGGTGCTTCTAAATGAATTATTGGTTTAAATAAGTCTTCAATAGTGATGACATCCTTGTCTTTGAATGTTAAGCTATGATGGCTATTTGTTAGAGCATAATTTATTTGATATGTTACCGAGAATGGTTTACTATTTTCCTTCATTAAATCATCCCTTTTTAATTCATATTTTATGATTATCGATGAATCTAAGTTTTCATCCGTTAAACTTAGTCCTTGTTGTAAATTTATGTCAAATTTTATTATACCGCAATTTAGGTTTCCTGATCCTTTGGCTATGATACTTTCGTCTTGATTTAAAATTCTATCGTCTCTTATTTCTAGTTCTATGAGAGTGTTAATTCCTAACTTCATAGTAGACTTAATTATGATTTGGATAGTGCTAATATGTATGTATGCAATTTTAGCTCGTTCTTCCGTTTTTACCTTACTTAATCTTTTCCTGATTTGTTCTTTGTTGACGATTTGTACTAAGAAATCTCCATTTGTTTGGTTGAACAGGATTGCTACTTCTCCTATCATCTGTCCATATTTTATTATATTTTCTCTATCAAAGAGTTTTGATAAAAAGGATTTTGTTACAAAATTTTGTGTTTCTGATAATGTAAAATTTGTTCTTTCCTTAATCTTTTTTACATCTATTAGTCCATCCAAAAAGTAATTATCTTCCTCTTTTTTTTTGTAAATAATCAAACATGCTATCATTATTTTCTGCCATTTTAAAAAGAAATTTTAACGTTTGAGAATCGGCATACCTGACTGGCTCCTTGGTTGACTGCTCTTGAACTTTCCTTCATTTGATGATGCAGTTGTTCGTAACTTCTTTAGTGGTTGGTTTAATGGGTATGGTTGGTGATTTTGTATGTTTTGGTAGTATGTATGATGATTTGTAAGATTCCAGGAACGTAGGTTCCAATCTTACTTTGGCCTCCAGAACTTAAGAGTTCAAGCCAAACGAGAGGAGAAAAGAAACTCAATGTTCTTAATATAACTCGCTCTGCCTTTTATTTATGGCTTACAACCTCCTTTTATAGGTGGAGGAAAGACACCGTAGGCGTCATTCATTACATCAGGTAAATAAAAAGAAAGAAAATGACAAAAACTAAAAGGTGAAAATTACATTTGCTCGACTTTTTGGGCGGGAGTCGGCTAACCCGTCGTTGTCTTCCTTTCTTATTTCATCTTTAATAATGGAACTTTAATAATTGAACTCCATTATTTGCTTTCTGATGATGACATTCCACTAGCTGCTGTTGCCAACTTTGATACTTCGTTGTTTTTCTTCTGAATTATTTCCTCCAATATTCTCTTCACACCATTCACAGAAATGGTCTTCATAATTGATTAGTAAACTGCATAATTGCTTCTTGATAGGTGTTGGTAGTACTGATAGGGTTCCACCCAGTTCGGCGAAATCCCTTGTCATTCTGTTGACTGTTTCCCATTCTTCAGCGATTATCTTGTTCTTAGACCTGCTGATGATAATAACATCTGAGCTACTGTAATTTACTTTTGTTGAACTTTCTGTTCGATGTTTGTTAGTGCTCTGCAGACTGCAAATAATCCTTTTACCAAATAATCTGGTCTTTTTTATAATTCCGAAGATTATCCCTTGATGGATATTCGTTGTTTGAGACCCTCATGAGAATGACGGCCTTTGATCCCAATAGTAGTCTTTGATTTTCATCAAAGATAGGGTAGCTGCTGGTGTATTTGAGGAAAATTTTTCTTCCTCTTGCAAATGATTCTAAGTATCTTTTGATGATGAGTCTCATTTTCTGGGGAAAGTTTTCAAATATCTTCAATTTAGTTGTATATATGGTGTCTATAAGACCATACTAGTGTAGGTCAAATAGTAGTTCTGCTGTTGCTTCCTCGGTGATTACCGCCTTTGGTCCTCCTCTGTTTACAGGATAGAATCCCATAGTGGTATTCTGTTCCAGTTTATCTTCATATTTCATTATTGTGTCCCAATGAGTCACGAAACTCTGGAACGTCGGTCTCCTTGCTTCTTCTTTTTCTTTGGTTGTTGGTATATTCCTGATGTTTGGTATTTTAAATACCATTTTTTGTTGTGGTTGTTGCACTGATGGTTCTTTCATGGCTATCGCCTTATATGATTGTTTAAGTGCTTGTTCTGCTTCTTCCTTTGTTTTGAAAGATTGGTGATGGACCGGCTTTCCAGTAATGTGCTGCGATGCGATGTCCCAGTTGTTGTATAATCCCCTGATAACGTACCATTTACTATTTTTCCTCTCATCTTCTTCATATTTTTCTTTTTCTTTTTCTTCATTTTCCACCATGTCTGCCCATTTTGTGGTTTTGCTGCTTGAGGCTTGAGTTTGTTGTTGTTGCTGAATTTCTTCAGGGTTTTTCCTTAGTTGTTGTTGTAAAATGTTGATAGTATTTTTTAGTTCTTCCACCTCCCCCTGCAGAGAAGGACTTGTGATTCGAGCGCCTGTTGCCGTTCCATCTTCTGCATCAGCTGGTTCGTCAGTGCCTTGATTATTCCTTCCATTCTCTCGTTAGTGTATCTGTGAACGGATTGTTGCTGGATTTGATGTACTTTAAATAAGGATTGTAATAGTGGAGTTGTTGCTGCCACCGTATCAGTCGTCCTTTGTTGAAGTCTGCTTGTAATTTGTACCTCCAAAAACCTGTTACATATTTTGAATCGGTTTGAAGTTCAAACCTTGTTGATAATAATTCTAGTTTCCATTTTTTCAATGTTCTGAGACAAGCTAGTGTTCTGATAATAATTCAAGAACTAAAGGAAGAAAATCCAAGGCTTTCCTAGCAATAGAATGAGCTGCGGAGTTCGCTTTCCTATTAATGTGTGATAGAATGATTGAGAGGAAGGATTTGAGTAGGAGTCTCGTTTCATCTATGATTGCTCCCACATTTGCATGGAGTTCTTCATTGTTTTAGAGTCTAATGGTAACAGATTTAGAGTCGCTTTCAATGTCAGCGTTAACATGGCCTGAAGAAAGGCACCATAGAATTGCTTCTCTAATAGCCAACAACTCTAATATGAAGGGATCTTCGATCTTGTTGAAAGATCTGCCACCTGCTGCAATGATAGTTGAGTTGATGTTACGGACGATTAGCCAAAATCTTATTCATTATGTAATTTTTACCTTTTTATATTTATATCTTGGACTGCTAAATAACTATTATAAATAACCACTACAAAAAACAGCGTTTTGGCGTTGGTTGAAACGAAAGTGATTAGCGTCGGTCGACCGGACGACCGACGCTAAATAGTTTCTCTCATTTTAGCGTCGGTCGTTTGGTCGACCGACGCTAAATCTAAACCTAATAAGCTGAAACCCTAACTCTCCCCTATGCAGCCGCCTCTCAACTTCAATTTTCGTCTCTACCCTAACTCTTTCTTCTTTTTTCTGTGGCCAGATGAGAAGAAGAAGCAGCAGATCAAGGAAGAGGAAGAAGAAAAAAGATCAGAGGAGAAGAAGAAGAAGAAGGAGAATAAGAAAGAGGACGAAGAAAGAAGAAAAAAGAAGAAAGAAAAAGAAAGAAGAAGAAGGACGAAGAGAACAGAGAAGAAGAAGAAGAAGAAGAGGGACGAAGAAGAATAGAAGAGAAGAAGAAAGAAGAAGCAAAAAGAAGAAGAAGGACGCAGAAGAACAGAGGAGAAGAAGAAGAAGAAGAAAAGAGGACGAAGGACCACCAAAAAAAATACATTTGGCGTCGGTTAGACCGGGTTTTTAGCGTCGGTCATAGCCGACGCCAAATACACGTTGCGTCGGTCGGTCCAACCGACGCGAATAACCACGACGCTAAATGTTAGCGTCGGTCGAAACTATAACCGACGCCAAATAAAAGCCAACCGACGCAGTATCGGTCCAGCAACCCACGGATCGGTTAACCGGTCGGGTTGGTTTAGGAATTTTTTGCGTCGGTTCAAAATACTTCCGACCGACGCCAAATTATGGTTCCATTTAGCGTCGGGCATGACCGACGACTAAATGTTAATGTCCGACGCCAAATTTACCGCCATTTACAGATTACAGTACACCTATTTCCCTGACTTTCTTATCATTCTCATACTCTTATAGTGCCAAAACCTGCATACAAAGCACATTTTTCGCTATCCCATTTTCACGACAACTCATCACAAACGGGAAATCTAAAACTAAATATTACTAAAACAACTAATATACCGATAAAACATCCAACATGTGTAAATAACATCATCCAAAACTAAATAAGCAACACAACTAAATCTAAGTGTTTAGTCCTATCTACTCATCATCGGTGTCATCCTCCTCATCGTCGGTCGCATCCTCATCATCATCGGTCTCATACAACCCCTCATCCTCGTCTGCATGATCATCTGGTCTCATCTTGTCCTTCCCCGTCCTCGTGGATGATGAACCTCCATCTGCAACCAACTGGCTGAGGCGCAGAACCTCAGCTTCGAGCCCGCTCAGTCGCTGAACCTCAGCCTCCAGCGTCCTCATACGATCCTCAGCAGGACAAAGACCGAAGACATGAGTAGTAGTAGCTGAACTACTACTCTGACTGGCTCCACCACGCTTCCTACTCATATTAACCTACATGGAAAGTACAGATAATCAGAAAATTACTATTTAAATGTTAGTTTAAAATAATTTCCAAGTATATACCACAATGGAAAATACTCCGGTGCACCCAGCTAGGTGGGTGCACTAAGTGCACCCGCTTGCGTGTCACGATCTCATCGTCCGTTCAATCAACGATCTCGAGCCTTTGAATAAAATAGGATTAAATTAATTAGTTTTATTATTATTCATTCCACACAAAACATATTACATGTAATAATAGGTACTTAAATGTAATATGTCCTGTGTGGAATAGAATAATAATAAAACTAATTAATTTAATCTTATTTCATTCAAAGGCTTGAGATCCGTTGATTGAACGGACGGATGAGATCGCGACACGCAAGGGTGCGTGCACAAGCGCACCAGAGTGTTCACCATACCCAAATACATACCATAGAGGGGGTGACACAGATCCGAGCCCGCGAACCGACCACTATGCTCTTTCGGATAGACCAGGCCTAGTGCATCGTTCACTGAAGGCTCTATTGGGACGGAGGGATCTACGTGTGTACTCTAGAATTTGAGGCTACACATTGAAATGAAAAGTAAAAAAATTAAAAACCCCTAATCTGATTAGATACACACCACTTCATATAGATGAAACAGGACTTACCACGTTAGGATCGGTGTAAGTGTTGTCCTTCCTCGTGTGAGTGATAGCATACAACTCACCTCTAGATGCACCCTCCCCCGTTCTTTTGCCTACTTGTGCACGAACTAAACATGTTTATAACTTTTATAAACATAAAGACATAAATAACTAGGAATTAAATCTGGATTATTACCAACTCAAACCCTCTAACCCGCAGCTTCTTCGAACCTCCAGTGTGGCGTCACTTATGGTTCCTCTTAGCAGCAGAGTTCTTGCGAGCCAACTCCTGCAATTTGAACATTCAATCCATATCAGTATTGAACAGAATTAAAGTCATAAAATACTTTTAACTCATTTCCAATTTCAACTCTACTTACCACCAATCCGGCCGCAGTCTCAGATCCACGAACTGTGCCACATAGGAGGAGGGATCCTAGAGCTGTGCTCTAGTGCCCACGCCCTCACGTAGGCACCACAAACTCGCTCTTGTCGAACTCTTCGCCACGCGCTTCAACATCCTTCTTCATCTTTGCCTTAAGCGTGTTAACCGCATGTCCGATCCACAATTTGGTTTTGAAGTCCCGCCACTTTCTTGTTTAAATCTGTCAAGATGTAAGAACTGGCCAATGATTTCATCTCTGGCGGCTCAATCACAATACATCGCTGCATCAAATTCATTATCAATTCATTAATAGTATTCAACTCAAACTAATTGACTAAAGGTGAACAATTTTAGAGTTCATCACTTACCCATACGATCTCCATCAAATCATTCTTCTCTTGATCTGTTACTTTCTCCCACGACTCGTAGGTAATCGGAATGTAGTTGTGATCCTTAGCCAGCGCGCCTAAGAACCCGCCCAACAACGAAGCTGTACCAATACCCTCAGGTCCTAGGCGGCTAAAAGGGATGACAGCCTTCTTACCATCTCGAAGGCGGCTCAACAACTGGCTCCCGGATACCTCATCTACAGTCTTAACTCCAGCAGGATCAACTAGCTCAACCTCCCACTTATCTCTATGTGCAGAAGCTATGTCTGCATAAAAAAAAAACCAATTAGGTCAAACATGCAATCATTATTTAGAGTTCAATAACTTTGTAAACAATGTAATTAACGAACCCTAATTAATCATCAAACTCTGCAGTTCTAGGCCTGGTTAGGGGTACAACAGTGGCATTATCAAAATCCGAAAACTCTGGATTCACAAGCATATCAGATTCATGAACGGAGCTTCCTTCGTGCTCGCCCATGTCATACACTTCTCTAGGTTTGATATGTATAGGAACACACCATCCCTTCTCCACTTTATCTTCAACATAGTAGACCATTCGAGCATCCTTTGCTTCAATATATGGCTCGTCGTCTAAACGACTTCCAGTATACAGCAAGTGTGAGAAATTAAGCAGTGTGAACCCCAACTTATCTGTCTTCACATACCTAGGATTATGTGTATTAGCCCATTTGCACTTGAATAATACCACACGAAATTCGCCATAGTAATTCAACTCAACTATGTCTTCTAATTTGCCATAATAAGCTAGTTCGCTTGTATGAGGTCGATTGTCCACAAAACTTGCGTAACTGTGAGTTTCATAACTGCCGTACACACCACTATTCTGAGTGTTGAGACCCTTATCACGAGCACTGGTTCGAAACCGATAACCATTAACATCATAACCATTAAATCTGAAAGCATTCCGAAGAGGACCTCGAGCCAACAATCTTAGATTTTTTGAATGGACTACTTGGTCGTCATGTAGAATCTGTTGAGAATGAAATAATAACATCCTAAGTAGATGATATAAAAATAATAACATCATAACATCCTACGTACTTGGTCATAAATGAGGTTTGGAGAATACTTACTCGAGTCCTAAACCATTGCACGAAGTCCCTATGAACAGCCTTTTCAACTTCCGCTAATGGTCTACCACGAAGTCGTTGTCTAGTGCTTTCTTGGAACTCCCTAGTAATTCCCCATTACCACCAAAGTATGAAATTAAAAGAAGATACTAGACACGGTAAGATTTCATACAATTCAGTTTTGTACGTACCGGAGAAATGGCCCAACTTTAGTGGCACCTATAAGCAGTGGCGGAGCCAGGAAATCGAGCAAGGGGGTTCTGAGTCCGTACAATAAAAAACAACTACATGATAAAAAACATATTAACCCTAAATATAAGGAAAAATAATATAATATTTAAGATTCGTACAACAAACAAATACTAATTTAACGCACACTGTTTACAATGAATCATGATAATATTCATATTCTAAAATAATGAAAACCTTGTCTAAACTAGCACACAAACCTTGTTTAATATATGCCATCAACGTATTGTTAAATCACTCATCGTTTATCTGGTTTGAAAGATTGATCATTATTACATAATTTATTTCTAATATTTGAAGTTATATTATATAGTTTTAATTGTTATGAGTGTTTAAATTAGATTTTACTTACAAGTTAATTAGTATTTAGTGATTTTCGTCTTCTTAACATCAAATCTAGACACATTCACAGACCGACAAAGAAAGATATCAAATGTAGAAGATGAAGAGCTGGTTAGAGAGGTAAATTGGGGAGGTATCATGAAGAGTATGGTGAAATATGAAAGATTTTAAAACCACACATTTTATACATCGATTCATCCTATCTAATTATATATACTTGTATTACCAATTAAAACACGTTTAGTACATGACTATTGGAACTAATGTGGTGTACTGAATGCACATCAATAAACTTCATAAAAATTGAAGTTAGAAATGAAGGACCCAAACGGCAAAGTGGTCGACGTAGAAGGGGATAAAAAGAACGATTTATAGTATAGGAGGCTATCTATTAAGTTGGCAAAATAGAGAGGAGCAAAATGCTATTTTCCCAATTCATAAAGGGTTCTTTTCTCTTCATCATCATCATCATCATATTAATCAAACGCAGGCCATATCATCATATTAATCAACCAATGAGAACATTCCTGTATGTGAATTATATGTAACTTTTTCAAATTATACAAGGGGTGCAGTTGCACCCCTTTCCTTCCACTTGGCTCCGCCGGTGCCTATAAGAACATGTCGGTGTGTTTGTACCTAAAAGAAGAAGAATGGCTTCTCCGGATCTGAAGAATCGAAGCCGTAGGTTGGATGGATTTTTTATTTTGAGTTGAGTTGACCGGTTCGATTGAATGATTAGGTCGATTTGGGTCGGGTCTATTATTTAATTAATATTTAACTGATGTGGACAAGATGACGTGGCAAATAGTACCACATCGTAACGAAGTACATACTAACGGGACGAGTTTGCAACAAAATGAAGTTTCGGGACGAGTTTGTAACAAGCCCCAAAGTTTCGGGACTACTCAAGTATTTGACCCGTGTGAAAATAAATTAAAATATTGTCCAATCCGTACTCTTCTATGGACAAGTTATTTATGATGTTATAATTATTGTGTTTGTTGAACTTAAAACAATTTGTCTGGGTGGTGTAGTTGGTTATCACGTTAGTCTCACACACTAAAGGTCCCCAGTTCGAACCTGGGCTCAGACATTGTTCTTTTAAAATTTTCCCCACATCGGTCTAAACAACGTCGTTTATAGATTGCTTGTCCAACCTGTCACCCTTCTGGATACGAAACGTAGCGTTTCAAATATCTTCCGCGCAACACAACAAATCAATTCCCAGCCGTGGAGTCTCTCTCTCGGATTAGCAATAGCTCCAATCTCTTCTTCCTCTCTGATCATTTTTCTCCCAATCGATCGATAAACTTCTTGTGCTGTCACCTCCTACTCAAATCTGCATCAGATCATCTCAAAACCCCTAACCATAATCAACTATGGATTGGGGGACTGTAACGTCACAAGACTTGATCGATGCACTCCGCGAAGTCGACTGGTCATCGCCGCCTCGTCCTTTCTCGGAGTTCTTCTCCAGATTCACCGTCCCTAAGTCCTCCGCCGCATGGAACAGCCGCCTCAAATGCAACTTCTACTAGTAATTAATGATCTCTTCCCACCTCTCTTTCTTAGTTCCGATCGCTGTACTATAAACTTCTCTCAACGTTTTTTTAGGGCTCAGATTAGCACAAATTCCTTCATTCCTTGTTTTTGAACTCGATCGGATTCTGTGCCGATGCGCGATTTCTAATTCACGCGCCCTAACTGATCCAGCCATGTACATATTTAATTTTGCAGCTATCGCACGAATTACTTCCTTATGATCGTTCTAATTCTTGGTGAGTGAGATACCATCTGTTTTTTTTACTTTTTGCTGTCTCTACTTCTGCTTTGGGACTGCGTTGAACTCCTTGCTCAAACTGCAGGAATTGGTTTCCTCAGAAGGCCGCTTTCCGTTGTCGCTGTTCTTTCCGCAGCTCTTTGCCTGGCTCTTCTGAATGACAGGTTTAATTTGCTTGTGCTTTCCTCCTGATTTTCTCCTTCCTATCATATATTTTGCTGTGCTGTGTTGAATCAATGGCTTCAGAATTGTTCTGAGCTTTGGTGTTTTAACAGAACTTTAGACCTTGGGGATGAGGATCTCTAATTGTCCCAATTGGTTATATTTTCTGGCTATAGCATGACTTGCTGTTCGCTCACTTTACCAAACCAGTTTTGCTCACCGGTAGGATGCTAGTTCATCTTAGTGTGCATTCTTAGCAACTGCCAACTGGTTTATGGTTTTAATCGATTCCGTCAGAGTAAACAAATTCCACCAGAGTAAAAATCAGTGTTCAAAAAGGCTAACCTAGGCAGCCGCCTAGCGATGTAAAATCACCTCGCCTAGGCCCTAGGCATTCAATCAGGCATTGAGTTTCCTAGGTGGTGTTTGGCGGCGCCTAGCGGCCTGTCCTCGCCATTAAGTCGTTGTCTAGACACATGTCGACTATTTAACTTAAATAAAAAAAACTTCTCACAAAATAGGAAACCCTAAGTTGATATGCCAAGTCAAAATCCTTTAGTTTGAATCAAGAAACTGAGTACAAACCCTCTGCAAATTGTTGTTTAGACTTCAGTGATATTGTGTATGTTTTCTCTGCGGTTTATCATATCATTTTATTACTTTCTATGTTTGTTTGTTTATTTGCGTGAACTTGAACCTTGCTTAACTTGAACTTTATTAGTTACATAACTGTTATTCAATGATTATATGAACTATTATATTTGATGTTAAGTATTGATTATTCGAGGTAATCATTCATTACAATTATTGTACCAACGCCTAGGCAAGGGCTCACCGCCTGCCTAGCGCCTTCTTGAACCTTGGTAAAAATGAACAAACGACAAAGGACTCGTTTTGGTTGTCATCTTGAAAGAGTTGGTGAGTGTTATATGTCAGGTGTCTCATATTTTGCTCGTCTCTGAAAGGTCTCTCTGTGCAGTTTTGCAGGGATATTCAGTGAGAAAGTAACCAGAACTGTGAGGCAGTTCTCTCCCCATTTAGCAGCAAAGATGCGGCCTCCTCTTACGTACGTGTCACTTAGTCTGGCTAGTTATTTGGATTTGTTGCCATGTCATTCACTGTTTTACATTGCAGACCTGTCATTCGTGGACGCCGGTCCGCTAAGAGACCAATCTACATTTGTGGCCGCCCTCGTTGGATGTTCGTTGCTGCGTTCTCATTCGGTATTTCAATACCCTTAACCAGTTTCTCGTTTGATGTAGCGTGCGATTTTATTTCCTGACCCCCTGAATGGTTTCATTCTTTGTGCATTTGTAGTGAGTTTTCTGTTTTGGTATGTCTCGGGTGCACTCTTGATTCTGTCGTGGGCACTTGCTGTTGGACTTCTTGGTATAGCTATTTACTTAATTTTTCTCGAGTTTACCATGTTATTAACATTTTTCCTTAAAGTAACCTTCCCTCCATATCCTCTGCCACTTTGTGTCAGGCACTATAACACACGCCAGTTTCAGAACACCTAATCTTAAAGCCCGGCTGAACACATTCAGAGAGGAATTCCGTGCTGTCTGGCGCAACTACAATGACCTGTAGCTTCAGTTGGGAAATCAGCATGTAAGTAATTCTGTTTGCTTGTTTGCTCATTTTTGGGTCTGGTGTGTTGAGCTTACCAGTGGCATTGAGTTCTGGATGTTAGGTACGTATATGTGAGACTGGCAACCGATCCATAATTGCATATTACGTGTGGTCAGTTTCCTCTCGGTATAATGAATGTCAAGCATCAGTTTTCCAGTTCGAAATTTTACTGATTTGTATGAGCTGTGAACTTACTTATGCACAAACATAAGCTAGTAATGCAAGTGCTTTGTATGAGCTGTGAACTTACAATGCAATTGCTTTTGCCGTGCAGAGCCACTTTGTTAGGGTGTGATGTTTTCTCATATGGCTGCTCTTTACTCGGGGCTTAATCGATGCTTCTATTGCCCGAAGAATAATCCTTCAGGTTTCCGAATTTCGCTGAGTTCCTAAAGCATGTAAATCATCAAAGCCTCTTCATTCTGTAAAGAAAACTACTACCTTCTGGAATTGCATTATGAAACCTCTTTCCATTTGTAGTCCATGTTAGAGAAAAACAAAAACAATATTTAGCAAAGGATCGGACTACTATTAGGAGTTGCTCTTCTACTCATGATCTCAAGAACTCAGAATGGCTTTTGATGAAAGTATCGAGTAGTTTGAAATTGTTATAGTTTCCTCGCTCGTTCATCCTTCTTGTAGTTTGTATTTCGATTTCTGATGTTCTCATATACAATAGAATGCTTGATTTTTGGCTCGCTGATTTATTACGTATTTCAATTTCCGACGAGTTTCACCGTATAGGAGTCTAGTTCTTGTGACAATGGCTCAGTTTGTTGCATCCAATGCAACAATCAATTTCTTCCCTTTAATCTTAGTTGTTTTTATCTTGTAGGTTCAATTCATTGTATTTTAACTTCAAGATATTTTAGTTTGTTGAAGTTTTTTCTCATTTTTTATCAGCTAAAAGTTTCCTAACGAATTTCTCGATAACACGAGTATTCGTTGACAAATTTTTTTCACCCACGTAATTAGATTCATGTTTTCGGGGGAAAAATATTGTTTTTCTGACAATTTTTACGATAGCTAGTCGTACAGTTTGTATGTGGCTTGTACAAATTGTATACAATTCGTATTGATGTACACTCTGCATTTATTTTTGTACCGTTTGTATTGGAGTTGTAAAAAAACTGTACTCCAATAAACGAGTATTTAACCTAAATAAACTCAATTGGGTTTGATTTTATATGAATGTGGATAGGTGTCTAATGGATCATAATGAATTAAAATTCAGTCCCAACTAAATTCATGTTAAGGGTAGAATGAAATGTTAGAGAAATTTGTAAGCTTTCCCAAACAAAGGAGATTCCATACAAACACGAAAACTAACGTGCAAGGAGATTCGGAATTTACGAAGAAGAGATGTCTTAGATGGATTGGTAGTCAATGTCCGACTTTTCAACTGGAATATTCAGCAAGTGGTCGACGAATTCCATGGGCGCGTGACTTGAATCGTTAGTCATGAATGGTACAATTTCACAATGAATGGTACAATCGCATAATATACAAAAGTACAATATACGAACGAATGGTACAACTACGTGATGAATGGTACCATCACAAGAAACGTGAGAAGTGGGGAGGTGGGTGGTTATTTTTCATTATGGTACATTTACTAATATACCCTTTGATACATTTAGTACCATTTAATTAAAGATACAAATCCAACGGTTCAGATTAATTTTTTAAATAAGAAATTCTTGTAATTTCTCACCTTAAAATCTCCTAGTTAAGGCAGTTGACAAGTTCAAGTTCTTGACTTTTCAAACCTCTACAATTCAGTTCAACTGATTCCCTTCTTCTTAATTCTTATTCCGCAAAACCAGTATAAATACAGATTCATCAGCGTTTCAATCTTCAGTTCTACAGACACGAAGATCGAAGAAGCAAAAAGTGAAGTAGACACACACACAGACAGCCATGGGATGCATGTCCTCAAAACAGACCACGGATCGCCCAAAAAGGTTCGACGCCGGGAATCAACAGAGGCATCGTCAGAATCGTCAGACTTCTAGATCTGACGGAGGAATTCTTTTCATGTCCGGGTATGCGGCGACCGGCGACACCGGCCACGGTGGTCACGGAGGAGGTTGCGGTGGCGGCGGCGGCGGCGCGGGGGCTGTTGATAATCACTCGTAATATTGTATATGAATTATGAATTATGCTTGTAATTATTTCGTGAATAGGGCAATTAAATTACTGTGTGTCTGTATGTAAAAAACTAAAAAGCTGAATTATGAATTATAAATTACTGTGTGTCATATATTGAATTGTTTCTCCTTATATGATATACCGAATTCTATACTTTTGTAAATTCTCGCTTCTTCGCAAAACAACCATAATGAAATCAATCACAATGAGAAAGAACCAATTTTCAAAGTGAAAGAACCAAATTAGTCTCCATGCCTCCATCAATTAGTCTCCTAGTCCGATTGTGAATGGCCAGAGATATGACAAAGGTAGATGGCTAATTTTATAAAATTTAATTGGAAAGTGTAATTTCAAATAATCCCTAATAGAGTCTTTAGCGAGCCGACTCACAATTTATAAAACTTTAGCTAGTTCACGAGCCATAAATGAGCCGACTCGCGAGCTAAGCTCAATGAGCTTATGAATTGAGCCAACTCGCAAGCCTGTCGTGATGAGCCATGGTTGGCTCTGGCTCTGCTCGTATACTATCGAGCCAATTCCTTTATAAATGAGTAGAGCTCTGAGCTAGCATGGTTACGAGCACTACCCCGCAAGCCCTAGCAAGTCAAGTAACTATGCTCAAAATTGGCTCGTATACGTAGATTGTTTCGTTTGAAGGTATTTTTGGTGCCATGGTTACAACTTACAAGCACTACCCGTGTGAGCGCTGCTATGCAAGTCTCCCATCAAGAACTTTAATTGTTTTCGGAATCATTGGCCGAAACTGAAATCATCAATTTGGAGCAGGTGCACGACGAGTTTTCATTTGTAGGGAAAGAACGATTTGATAATCAAGATTTCAGAATACGGAGTTTACACAAAAACACCATACCACTGAATTTAGGAACCAAATTACAATATTATCCCTTTAACATCATCCGTTTGATTGTGATATCTAATCTTAACGGTTCCTAACTGTGTTACAAAATGAGGAAACAATAGGAGATCCGTCATCTATCAATGTAACATCAGATTACTAAACTTCAACCACCTTAGGTTATGAACCATAAAGTTTCACCTACAATATTCAAGGAAAGAAACGAAAAGAGAACTGCGAAAGGCGAAAGAATTCACTGAATCACTGTCCCACAATTCCTCAATGTTGAACCACCATCATGTCACCGGTAACTCAGAGTTCCCCGTCCCATAATTCATCAATGTTCTTGTATGCACCGAAAGTCTCGTGAACGAATCCGTTTCCTTTCAAAAGCCTTGTCTGCAATAAAAACACCAAGTTACATCCATTAGGCTAAGAGAATGTGCAGTGTTGTTAGGTTGTTTCTAGTGAGAGACAAACGAGACGACTTGCCTGTTCAATTTCGGAAAATTTAGCGAATAAGTCATCGGGGATGGACCAGCCATAGACTTCAATGTTCTCCTTGACCCTTGTTTCACTTGTACTCTTTGGCAGCACACTGTGACCCATCTGCAGGCCCCAACGCAGCGCCACCTGTGCAGGAGTTTTGTTTAGTTTCTCTGCAACCGTGGTTAGGATTGGATTCTTGAGGACATCACCCTTCATCCATGTGGTTCCAGGAGATCCAAGTGGTGAGTACCCCTGTTACAAAAACATGTATGTGTGAAATGTCAATTGCATCAACGATATTTTCCTCTTGGAATACAAATCCAAGTTCATCACAGAGAGATTACTCACTGATAGATGGACGCCTTTGGACTGACAAAATGCACCTAGTTTGGGCTGCTGCCATACTGGATGGCATTCCACCTGATTGACAGCAGGAGGTACACGAGCCACTTCTAACAGATCTCCTAGTTTCTTAACAGAGAAGTTACTGACACCTATAGCACGAGTCTTGCCTGAATCATAGAGTGCTTCCATTGCTTTCCATGTGCTTGGGATGTCTGGTTGGACAAGGTTTTCTGGACTAGCTACACCTTTCTTCGTTTTAACAGGCCAGTGAATCTGTGCGAAGCATAATGTTTGTTAATTCTTGAGTCTACACTGTCAACAAGAAATAGTTAAACAGTAGAGGAAGTTTTAAATTTCTTGTTGAATGCCGGGTAGCTAGTAGTAATCAAAGCCAGTCAAATGAATCAAAGGTGGGCTTGACAAGGGCTGTTGATCAGTTCCAAAATCAACGATGGTACCAATGACAAACCTACAGATGGTTTCATTTGAACATCGAATAGTAGATGAAGTCATAACTGAGTCAAACAGGGGAAAAGGGTAGAGAGTTGAAGGATGGTACATACAAGATACAGATCAATATATTCAAGCTGCAGCTCTGTTAAAGTTTTTTCCAATGCTTCAGGAACGTCTTCTGGATCATGATCATTGCACCTATTCTCGTGGAAACAGTACATATTCTTTCAGTGAAAATTTAACATGATTGACTATTAACATCATCCAAAAAATGAAAAACAAGATACTAAACATAGAGATTGCACAGAATCAAGAGAGCAAGGACTAACCAGAGCTTTGAAGTAATAAACAAATCTTCCCGCTTCACCACACCCTCTTCAAAGAGCTTCTTCAGGACAGCACCGATCTACACAAATTAGTAGTGAATCAATTAGATCCTTAAGAGCTTACAAAATTGTCAAAACGATAAAACTATGCAAACCAAACACGGAAGGATAGGAGCTCTAATGTGAGCATCTATACCATAAGAGGCAATGACTGTAGAGCAGAGGCTATAAGGTATGCAATGTTTGGTTAGCTTGGCCAATAGCTAGGCTTATCATACAGAGGAATCGTCAATGGTAACCGAAAATTGGTTCAATACCTAGCATGTAGCTTCATCCGACATACAAAAACTCATTGATTGTTATTATGTTGTTCATCTGAAGTGATTTGTTCCAGGAATTTTGTTTACAGGTGATGTTGTCATCCCCAAACTTTGAACCCAAGATGCGCTTTGTCCCAGGGATTAAGCATTAAAACAAGCAAATCCTATCATGCTAATGCTGTTGCCATTTTCCAATCACGTCAAAGTATCAAAACCATTTGAATTTCACGTACAAATGAGATTCAATCGGCAAATCATCAAACTAGATTGCAGTATTAAACATAATCCAAAACTACCCTAGTCAGAATGGGAAAAACAAGATCCTTACCTCCTTTTCGTTGTTATAAGCTCTAGCACAATCGATATGTCGGTAACCAATCTGCAGAGAAAGGGAATTAAAGATCCTCAGGATAACAAGTAGAGTAGTCATCGCGTCTTTTTAAAGTCTAATCGGTCCAAACAAGAAGGAAATGTAAAGTCGTATAATCACTTTTCCTAATCATCTAGAACATTGATGATGGCGCGATCATATAGCCGCCAGGCAAATTTGAAAAGAGTAGAAGGCGCTTTACCTGATGCAGCCTCGCGCAGCTCCGACGACGCCAGGTTCAGCCTGCCAAGTTCCGAGCCCAACGGACGGAATCTTAGCTCCGGGTTCAACTCGAAGAATGGAATGTCGTTGGTCATTTTGATCTTCTCTTTGGAAATGGCGGAGTGAGTGTAAGAGTCTCTTGGTCTCAGTCCGTCTGGATTTATGAAGGTTTTTGTTGTGGCAATAATTATTGTCGTCTACTGCATAAAGGGAATCGCAGTGGCCCGATTGGGCCGGCAGTTTGAAGTGCTGATCCGACGACGGTAGGGGCTGATCCCAGAATTGAATTTCACTTAGTCCGAAATTGAAGGAAAATTTTAAGTCGTGACAACAAATTTGAATAACATAAAAGTCTTCAAATTTATGCCTACAATTTCAATTTACACTTCTAATTATGAATGGGCGTTGACGAAAAATAAGACGAGAGATGAAAGAAGCATGAATGAATGAAATTTAATTGATGGAGATAAATACTAAAAAAAAGCTAGAGTTTTAATTATAATAGTTGAAAAGGAAAATAATTAAAAAAGGAACTAATCAAAGAAAAAGGAAAAAAATTATATAAAAGTTCATCGGAATGAAAATGAATAAAATGAAGTCATTTTTAAGGATAAATTATAATTACTTGATTTATGATTAAATTAAACAATTTTCAGCTTTAAAGTTAGAGGAAAATAAATATTAAAAAGATATTCGAATAACTAAGGTACGAACCTAAAACTCTTAGCATTAGTCTAACAATCTAACCATTATACCATATACCAATTCTTGACTTTGAATGATCATAGCCCCACTACTAGTGAACATAACTCCGTCCTGAATATATACTAGATTTTGAAGAACGGGATCGAAAGGGATGAGCCGGGGCTCACCGGGCACCCTAGATCCGCCCTGCCAACGTGATGATTAGTGGCTAAAGTCAACGAGGAAAGGACCGGTTCACTGCCAAGGTTGAGGATAGTGGAATGAGACAGAGAATCTTGACGGTACAAGACGGCCATTTGTCCTTCATCCACGCTCACCAAATTAGTTTTACGTTTCGGAATCACAATTTGGGAACTGATCCAGTTCAAGCTTTTCAGTTTTCACTTTGAGATCGGCTCAGTTTTAAATTAATAAATTTACAAATCAATAATCATTCTCTGAGTATGTTTGTTTCTTCTGTTAGTTCCTTCCTGCTTCTCTCTTGGTTGGGCAAGTAAAATGGTCGGAGGATAACTCTGATTGTTACTACAATGGCACGCCAGAGTCATCTGATGATGATGATGCAATGATGTGATTTTCATAACATCTTTTATGAAATTAGTTTATTGTTCATAGGGTTATAGGCAAAAGGCGGGTGTTAATTTCCTTGTTACTTGTTTTGGTGGTTAGTAAATTTCTATCACATTCTATTTTTCTTTCCCACGTGTATGTATATTTAATGTGGGTTATGGTTACTTGCAAAATTAATCATGCAAAGTTTATGGTTCTTCCGGTATTTAGAGTTGGATTTGGGATCTATCCCCCTCACTCATCTTACGATTGTGTGGAGATTCTTCATTCAATCCTGATATTTAGAGGCGGAGTTATGAGTTCTCGCTTGGTGGCGTCTTTGGAAGCCACGAAATTGGGTGGTCTTTCACAGATTTCAATACTCGATGACGGCTCTTCAGCGACACTACACCACTTACCAAGACAAGCTCTACTTCCTCCCTCTGCTCCCACTACAAGCCGTCCTTGTTCTGCGTCAAGTTGTCTGGCAGGTGCCACTCTTTCCTTGTCTGAAGATATTGTTGATGGAGCGGTAGCAACTGGTTCCGGAGGTGCTTCATGTTTGGTGGTTCCGGACTCGACAAGTGGCCAGCTCTTTGCGACATGTATTTCTTACCCTGGTATAACTGTTCCTTTCATTTTGGTGTTGTTGGTAGTTAGGGACGCTTGTGCGCTTTGTCAGTCAATGGGGTGGAGAGACGTGGATTTGAGGGAGATGCGACACAAGTGCGGCAGGCAATGGCCCATCGGCAGGTGTTTGCTCGTGACGGTGGTGCCATAGTTGCAAACATTGTGCTTCTCATGGATTCCCTTCCCCGACTAAGATTGCTGGCACTTCCGCGCCAATCTATTATGGCAGCCCATTATGTGGCTCGCCAAGCGCTTCACAAGTCAAGGCGTGGTTAACCTTTCGACTTGGGTGGGTACTTAATATCTATTTTTGTTTGGCTGACTCCTTTTCTCCCGCGGGGGTTGACTACGGCAAAAAAAAAAAAAAATCATTGCTCTTTTTTATACTTTTTTCCTTATAGAAGTTTAAACTTGTGTTATATCATCATCAATTTTATTCAAATAATGAAAAAGAGAATAAATCCTATTAGTTCAATAGGCTATAAGCATAATTATTAAAAAGTTTATGCTAATAAATTTTATAATGTCACAACACTCATTTAACCTCGGCACAGGATCTGCGTCCAGGAGTTTTTGGTTTGGACTGTTCCAAACTCCATACACCTAGGGGCAGTTTAGGTATTTTGAAAAAGTAAAACTCTGAGATTAATTAAATAACAATTAATTAATTAAACAATGAAAAAGTAAACGTTCACAGGAATCGGATTTCAATCCAAGAACCAGCAGAAGTGCAGAACAGGGGACAACTCCTCCATTTCCTCTTCTTCTTCTTCTTCTGATTTATTATTAGGGTTTATATTTTTAAAAAGCTCTAACTTTGGCGAATTTATTTTAAAAAACTCGAACTTTGAAAAACCCAAATCTATCCCAGACTTAATGCCGTTAGTCCATCTTTGTAAAGTTTTCGACGGAAGTGGCTGATTCGTTATTTTACTTGCCACGTCCGCGGACACGTGGCGCCACGTGTACTGCTGAGTAACGCTTCCTCTGTTTCGGATCTTATTCCCTTTCTTCATTTACTCTCTCTCTCTCTCAATGCGTTTCATCATTCACTAACTCTTTCTTCCTTTGTAACGCCAAATCCTCGAACAAACATGGCATCTGGGTTCCCAGGCGGAGGTGGGTTCACCGGCGGCGGAGGCGCCGGTGGCGGTTTAGACTCCTTTTTCGGCAACAGATCGATGAACTCCTCCAACGGAAACTCCCAGCTTCCTTACAAAGCACAGCAGCAGTTCCCTCAAATTTTCGGTACGGATTGCCGCTCCTTCAGCAGCTTAGGCCTCAGCCGATAAATGTTGTCTCGAATCTTCCTCAACAAACGCTGCAGGGTGTTCCGACCCGGAATCCGAACAGGGGAGCTGTCGGGTCGGGTCAGGAATCGGAGAAGAAGATGATGAATCGGCTTCAGGAGCTGGAGAAGCAGCTTCTGACGACGATGAGGAGGCGGAGGAGGAAGGACAATCCGACGGCAGCGGTGGCGACGGCGCCGCCAGTGATTTGTTCGAGGCAGGCGCTGTTGGAAGCCGCCTCAGCGATTTACGACGGGAAATCGGAATCGGCGGCGGAGATCTTGTTTCGATTGACCAGGTCCGGAAAGGGGAATTCGGAACAGAGACTGATGGATTACTTGTATTTGGCGCTTAAATCGAGGGTGAATCCGACGGAGAATCCGCCGCCTGTGGCTGAGCTGTACGGGAAGGAGCACGCCGAGTCGACTCAGCTGCTCTTCGAGTTGTCTCCTTGCTTCAAGCTAGGGTTCATGGCTGTCAATCTCGCGATTCTTGAAGCTGCTCTGGAAGAAGGGAACAATAATAACAGCAATAACAAGAAGAGCGTTTTCCATGTGGTGGATTTCGATTTGGGGAAAGGCGGACAGTACGCGAATCTTCTCTACGCGCTCTCGGAGCGGCTCAACGGGAAGAATCCCGCCGCCACAGCCGTGACTTGTCCTGTGACTTTTCCTCCTCTGCACTGAACTCCATTCCAGGAGCACCATGAGCCGGCTGTTAGGGATTCGATTTCCCAGCCATGGAAGGAGGTCGGGTGGGAGAGAGGCGGAGGAAGCTTATGGAGAAGAAGATGAAAGGGAGATGAAGAAGAAGGAGAAGAAGATGTAAAAACATTAAAACGACTCAGCAGTACACGTGGCGCCATGTGTCCGCGGACGTGGCAAGTAAAATAACGAATCAGTCACTTCCGTCGAAAACTTTACAAAGAAGGACTAACGGCGTTAAATCTGGGATAGATTTGGGGTTTTTCAAAGTTCGAGCTTTTTAAAATAAATTCGCCAAAGTTAGAGCTTTTTAAAAATATAAACCCTTATTATTATTATTAGTAACAAATTAATCAGAAGCTTACCCACTCTGAGATTCCATTTCTCCTCTCGCTCTCGAGATTCTGAAGCAATGTTTGTTGGAGGGCACAAAGATCATCACCCACCACCCGAACCCCAAGACGAAACCACAGACACCACCACCAACAAGATCGATTTCTTCACAGATTCAAACATGGCGTCTGCTGCATCCAAGCCTCAGGAGCTTACTCTAAGCTACCTCTGCGAGCACAACAACAACAACCACCACTCAAAGCTGGGATTGGGTCTAGGTCATAAAGGGAAAGAAGTCGCCTTTTCTGCTCAACCCAGCTCCGATCCTCATCTCGACCAGTGGGTCGAGCGGGATTTCCTCAATCTAACCGAGCCCAACTCCGACGATGCAGAAATTGAGAACCAGAAGAACAAGAAGCCCAAGCTTGAAGGGAGTCTCCCAGACGTCTCCTTCTCGCTCCAGAATGGAGTCAACGGTCATAAGCCTGTAGCTTTGACTTCTCTTCCAGCTCCTTCAAATCAAGGAACATGGATGGGGAAGAAAGAGCACCAAGGAAGAGGTTGAAGATTCTGTGTATGGAGTGGAAATGGAAGATAGGTTCTAGGAGAGGAAAGGAGGAGATGGAGGTAAATGAGAAAGAGTTGAATCCTAAAGATCCAAACTTCCTTCCACTAGTTGATGATGATGAGGCAGAGGGAAAGAAAGTAGATCTGAAGCATCAGATGATGGATGAAAGAAGGAACTATGAGGAATGGATGATTCATCCTTCACTTCAACAAACTGTCACCAAGCTAGCTACAACTAGGAAGAGAAAAGTTGCATTACTTGTTCAAGTTTTCAAGACTGTATCTCCTCCTCTGACCAAATTTGAACCTCCCATCACCCATCCCCTTTTTTCTCTTCCATTCAAGCTTGTCGTTGACTGACATCATCAGCTTACAAAGAGCAAGCAGTCCAATCAACTAAGAACCCTTCTTATCTAATCTCTATCTATTCTTAATTCGATAAATTAATCAGTTAACTCGACAAGTTAACTAGTTAACTCGATTAGATAACTAGTTAACTCGATTGAATAATTATTTAACTCGATTAGTTAACTAGTTAACTTGATTGGATAACTAATTAACTCGATTGGTTAACTAGTTAACAACTTGATAACTAGTTAACTTGATTAGATAACTTGTTTACTCGATTGGTTAACTAGTTACCAACTTGATAACTAGTTAACTTGATTAAATAACTAGTTAACTCGATTGGTTAACTAGTTAACTCGATTGGTTAACTAGTTAACTCGTTATCTAAATCATGATGTTACCTAGTTAACTCGATAAGTTAACTAGTTAACTATATTTGATAACTAGTTAACTAATTTTGATAACTAGTCATTAACTAAAAATCTTGATTACTAGTTAACAACTTGATAAATAATTAACTTAATTGGTTAACTAGTTAACAACTTGGTAACTAGTTAACTCGATTAGTTAACTAGTTAACTCGTTATTTAAATCATGATGCTAACTAGTTAACTAATTAAAAATAACATAACTAGTTAACAAACAATTCAATTAACTAATCATGGTAATTCGTTAACTAGTTATCAACAAAATAATATGTTAACTAGTTATCTGCTGATAACTAGTTAACTATAAAAACTCAGGTTAACT
Organism: Linum lewisii; assembly: GCA_034768395.1. Classification (NCBI taxonomy): domain Eukaryota; kingdom Viridiplantae; phylum Streptophyta; class Magnoliopsida; order Malpighiales; family Linaceae; genus Linum; species Linum lewisii. Next base: position 17,659,146 of record CM068302.1, read on the forward strand.
AGTTAACTAGTTATCAATAAAAAATATAGGTAACAAGTTATAAGTAAAAATCAGGTTAACTAGTTAATTTGTCCTCGCCGGAGTCTCGCCGAAAAATATTAACTAGTTATCAATAAAAAAAATCATGATAACAAATTACTAGTAATAATCAGGTTAACTAGTTAACTTGTTATCGCCGGAAAAGTCGTCGAAAAAAGTCACCGGAAAAAAGTCACTGAAAAAGTCATCCAAAAAAGTCGCCAGTGACGATCGCCGAAAAAATCACCGGAAACATGTTAATTAACTAGTTAACTGTAAAAATCCAAGTTAACTAGACATCGTCGGAAAAGTCACCAGAGTTTGATTGGTCGCCGAAAAAGTCACCAAAAAATTCCACGAAAAGTCATCGGAAAATTCGCCGGCGACGATCGCCGGAAAAGTGGCCGGCGCGGTCGCCGGCGGACGGCGGTGGCAGTCGGCGGGGGCAGTCGGCGACTGTATGTTATTTAATATAAAAACATATAATATTTAAATAATAATATAATATTTAAATTAAATATATAATTTAATTATTTGTGTAAAGTCTTAAATGCCCCTAACAAATCTGGACCATTAGATTAGTCAAAGGGTCAAAGTAGATCTAATGGTTGAGAATGGGTTTGGAACTTTCCAAACCCATATTCTCTTGGACGCTGATCCGGTTCCTTTAACCTCCAATGTTATCTTCTTTTATGAAAAAAACTATTAATTTATACTTTAAACATATTACGATTTATCATTGAAGATGTTCTCGTGGTGTATTTATGTAATCATTTAATGATTTTTTTGAATAAATAAATAAACTGAAATATAAAAACCATTAGTGGTTACTTATTAGTCCCAAGTCCAATAAGTTTGTATTAAAAAAAAAAAAAAGTTAATATTGGAAATTTTATATTAGATTGAGTTAGCTATCCAAGTCGCATCCTAATAATTTTCCGTGTCGTATTTTATTTTTTTACAAAATAGCGTAACAATTTCAGCCAACATTTCAATTACCGCATGATTCAATCGTACTTTCACAAAATGTTCATGCATATACCTGACCATATTTGTTCCAAATCCAGATGATTACTTGGTCATCCTCTGCATATTGGGTTTACAGCTTAAACCTCCCTGCAAGGCAGTAAGCACAAGAAACGCCAATGAAGTTAAGCTGCTATTCCTGTCAATATTATGATGTGCCACCACAAGCTCTCTGATGTTGGACGTGCCCGGCCAATTCACCTCTTAAATTATGATTCTGTAAACAATCTAATTAGATTCTATTGTGAAAAATATACAAAAACTCGTGAATATTATTTTGAGTCCATAGTCACTAATTGTTATATATAAAATATAAATTTGATTACTTTACTGGAGGATGATATATCTAGATAGGCTGTGATTATATTATATAGAAGGAGAGTTAAACTAAGCTAAAAGCATAGGGCCGTACCTAATTATACTTTTGTCCTTTGTTAAGTTAGGTAATATAATATATAATATTAGATAATTTATTTATTTGAAGGCCCATAAGTCTTTACGCTAATGACTCCAATATGTAACCGACAATTTCCAAATTACAAATTAATAAATCAAAGAGTCTAAATAAAGTAGATAACAGTTAGGAGAAGGAGACTCTCAACATTATTATTACAACTAATCATATTATCATATCGTCATGTTTTTTATATATATCCAGATAATTTATAAACTATCAAAACCATAATTATTAGCACTTACTAACAACCATCTGCAGTTGTCTCTATACTATCAATTCTTTTTTTTTTTTGGTTTACAGATAGGAGGATTCAATCTACCACAAGTTTTATATGTTGTATGTTTATTGATCTATCAACCGCTTGAAGGGCCATTTGCATGTAGTAAAATGCAGTTGATTTTATCATAATTTGGTTTGCATTTAGAAATATTTTTCAACCTTACTTGGTCGAATTAGAATTGAGTTAAGTAGAGGTGCAAGTTAGTCATATTATGAGTTTATCCAATTGCCGATTTGAAAAGTGAAACAATTTCAAGAAATTAATTATTTTAACCCTCCAACTAGCTGGGTATAAAGATCGGGACAACCCGAGAAAAAGAAACACAGAAAGGACATTATTGGAGACTCCTACAGTAATATTGTGTCCATAATTAGGGGTACAATACAATAATGCATTATTAGTCCTTAATTTCTTGGAGAAGAATTTAATCAGTAAGCTATAATGAATAATCTCAGCAAGTGCTTATCAGTGAGTGTCATGTCACACCAAACCTTTTTCTATTATACCAACACATATCCCCACCTTTTTAGTTTATTCTATAATATTTTAGTTTATTAATTAATATTGGGTTTTATTTTTATTATCTTAACCTTTCAACATCTATACATAATACAATAGGAATAGCGTAGCGTTGCTTTCTTCGTCCTCTTTCTTCTCCCGCCATTTCTGTTGCTGTCCGCTTAATTGTCCCTACCATTTTATAATAAGGAAGGAAAATAGTAATTTGTCTCTTCTACTTTGTCAACTTAACAAATAGTCCCTATACTATAAATTGTTCTTTTTACTCTTTCTATTTTGACCATTTTTTCGTTTGGGTATTTCTGTTCCAAATTTTTTTTTCCTAACGTTAAATCTGGACACATCCACACTTAACGGAGAGAGATATCGGAGGTAGGAGACAAAGAGTTGGCTAGGGAGGTCAACTGGGGAGGTATCATGAAGAGTATGATGAAATACGAAGGGTTTTAAAACCAAACATTTAATTCGTCGATTTAATCCTATCTAATTATATATACTTATATTCCCAAATTAAAAACGCTTAGTAAGCTAATGCATGACTATTGGAGCTAACTTGGTTTATACCGAATGCGCATCAATTAACTTTACGAAGAAGAAAGTTGAAACGGAAGAACCCAAATGGCAAAATGGTCAAAGTAGGAGGGGGTAAAAATTGAAATTTATAGTATAGGGGCCTATTTGTTAAGTTTACAAAGTTGAGGGGGGAAATGCTATTTTCCCTTTTAAATATGACTCAGCAGCAGTACAAGCTATTGCTAAAATCGGTAAGGGAGTCACTTGTAGAATATATTATTGACACTATGATTTAAGTTTGCAAGTAGTTGGAAAGGAGACATTTCTGGCTGGAATCTTGCAAACAGATTAAGACAATCTTTAGTTGATGCAAAGAAATCAAACTAGCTTAGCCACACACACTCCCAACAATAGTTTATGTTTGAACTAGAGCAGTAATTTATACGTCCCGTCTCTTTTTGTCTCATATTTGAAGCTATTCGAGTAGGGGATGAAATCTCTTTATCTTTTACCACAACAAAATCATGATCTCATCATCTTTGTTATCCGCCTCCGTTCTCCAATTGTAGTAACAATTTACAGGCTGAGTCAACATACCGTGTCAGTAAAATCGTAACACAGTTTATCATAATGGAATGGATTCTTTGGTAGTTGTTCTAAGTAGGGTGTTTATTTTGCGTAATTAATTGTAGAGAGACTTGTTTGCTATCTTTCAATAGTACAAGAACCTTACGGCCTATTATCCCTCATTTTTAATAAAATTTGAAGAACTTCATCGCGTAACATACACATTTATTATTGGTTCGAACTTCGATGTGATGATCATTAAGGAAACGAGAGAACAAATTTAGGTTGAATGAGTTGAAATAATTAACATATAATTTAAAAACTATGTACGTTTATGTTTGAATTCCAATATTGTTTGATTTTCATTGGGTAGTTGGTATATATTTGAAATGTGTGAATTGAAAATTATTATTTTTAAGAAGAGATTTAAAGTAAAAAAAATCTATACTCATAAAATAAAAAGATAGATTTCATCTAAATTCATATTTCAAATACATGATCTATTTTCTCATAAAATAAAAACTAGCTTTTTGCCCGCCCGTTGGCGGGCTTGAGCAAAACAACATTTTCATTTTCTCCCTATTCATAATTTATACCACTTGATCTAAATGTTCTTTACTTCATTAAATCAATATATCTAACCATTCAAATTAAACCTATTGCGTAAGTCACCAATCATTCATTGTAAGAATTGTTTGTTATGTGATTAGTTCTAGATAGAAAGTTTTCTTAAAAAATCAGTAGAATAGAATTTAAATCAAAGGGAAAATATAAATTTTTAATAAAGAAATAATGTTACTAAGAAATATATATTGCAAAATATGGGATAATACCTTCACTATTTTAACATTATCTGCAAGTGTTTTATGCGAGATGGTTATCCCAATCATGTTTTATAAAGTAATGTCACATCACACCGATCATATTCTATAATATAATGTAACATTATAATAAAATTTTATGTCATTACATTAATGAATTTGGAATCATAATTATGTAACAAAGATGACGTCGTTGATACATAATATAAATATCATACATGGGGTTCATGCATGGTACGCATTGTCTCTATTAATGTATATTGAGAATAGATTCATGCATGTGCAATTTGTAAATGTTCTTTAATCTCAATTTGATAGACATCAAAATATTTTTGCATTTCCTACACATATGTGTACATAATTATTAGAATCAATAGAATATGATTAAAATTAAGGAAAAACTATTTATGATAAAGAAATATGTCTTGCGGATATGAGATAATACTTTCACTATTTTGACATGATCTGCAATGAAAATTATAATAAAAGTATATGTCATAGCATAAGTGAATATGAAAGCCTAATTATGTAAGAAAGATGGTGACATTGAAACACAATATAACTATCATACATGGAGGTTCACATGTGGTATGCCTTTGTTGAAAATAGGTTCACATGTAGTTTGTGAACGTTCATTGATCTCAATTTGGTGAGACGTCAAACTATTTTATGATCTTTTACACATATGTGTACATAATAATAAGAATACATATGTGTACGTCAATTTATTAATTAATAATACTTAATTGATATGTTTATACTTCTAAAATAATAATTCATATTCATATTAGAGGAATGGCATTTTTCATATATTTAATTTATATTATTCATTTTATTTTATCCTTAAGATAATATAATATTAATCAAATAAGCATTACGTTGTGATAATATAATTATTAAAATTGTATAAAAGAGAGTCGTAAACAAAAAAATAAACTACATTTTTGGGATAATTTCAATAAAAAGGTCAATGATAATAAATAGAACACTAATCTACTAATGTTTGTAGACAAAACGTACAGTTAATTTGACTTAAAGATTGTAAAATTTTACCTTGTTTACTTCTATACAGTATGCATAACCTTAAATAATAACTTTCAATAAATAAAATTTTATTTTTAATAGGTCTAACAAAGTTCATAATAAAATATATTATAAAAATACAAAATTAAAGTTTAAACTGAACATGATTAAATTTTTTAGTAATGTTTAGTCCAAAATTTATGATGGGTGACGTATAAATGAGAAATTGCAAGTTGTTTCTATGTACATAGAGTGAAAATTGGAGAAAAAATTATTGAGATAGAGAATAATGAATTAATTACGATAATTTCCTCCTGGTTTTCTTGAATCAATTTTGCCCATTTTTTAAGGTTCTTATGCCTAAATGGAGTGGGTAATCATCTTTGTTGTTCTGAATGTCCAAACACACCTTGTTTTGGGCTCTTATTAACTAAATATTGTCTTTATTTGGTAAGAAAATAATCGGGTTTAAACCATGATGATTGATGAAGATAACTTTGAAATTTAATCCTCTTATTTTTGTTTTCTATTTAATTGATGGAGTAATTTTTATATAAGCTCGTTAAAATATTTGTTATATAATCAATTTGAGTTGATGAAATTAATACAATTTTTGTAAATAAAAAATATTAGAAACAATATGGTATAATAAAGAATCATGAAACTCAATAGGTATTTGTTATATAGTTATTAAAATTTTAATAAACTATGATAGAAAGTTATTACTTATTATCCGTTTACCAATTTTAATGAAATAACAGTAATTAATCCAATATATAATTACAATAGGCTTATTATTTATTAAATTTTAAATTAAATTAGTAAATAAAATGTTTAAATGAAAAAATATATAACTTAAACCCCACAAACGTGGGTGGCCTATGTTTAATTATAGAAGGGAATCATTAATATGATTCTTAGACGTGGGTAATTTTAGGTAGTTAATGAATTTTTGTAAAAATAAAATGTGGAAAAATAAATATAATAAAATTGTTTGATTGGTTAGAAAGCTACATTTAAGGAGAGAAGGAATAAAAGAGGGGGTCTTTTATATTTCTATATATATTATAATAGATAAAATAAAATTTTAAATACTAAATATAAATAAGCCGGTTCAAACACACTCTTAATTTTTTAGTAATCATACGTGATCAGGATTACCATAAATATAATGTAGTAAATTTTAAACTAGCTTGTGGCCCGTGCTTTGCAGCGGGCAACATACTTTTTTAGGAAGAATATAAATCAATTACATGAAAATTAACCGAGTCTCTGACTCTCTCATGAGGTCATACCGCTCCTAGTATTTAATTATGCCATCCGAACACTCTAATGTACGTGTGTGTTTCCAAGTCAGCTCCATGGCCCTTATTCGCTAGTGCGTCCGCGAAGTGGTTCGTCTCTCTATAGATGTGTTTTAAAGTAACCTTCCATTTTCTCTCCATCAGTCTTCTATACTGGCAAACGATTGTTGCATGTTGGTAGTCCAGGGACGTGGTCGTTGATAAGAGCTTAACTGCACATATGAAGTCAATTTGCACTTCAAGAACTCTCGCCCCAACATTTCAAGCTCTCTCCATGCTTATGAAAATGCTTGTGAGTTTTGCACAAGTTATTAAACATGCTCCAAGATTGGTCATGAAGGCATCTACAGTCCGTGCCTTCTAGTCTCTTAGAACTCCTCCCAATGTCAACACTTTCGTTTGTTGCCACTGACCCATCCAACCAGTGGCCATGTGTAGATAGTTAATAGTAACCTCAGTAGCTACAACCTCATAAAATACTATTAAAAATAAGACATGATTAAATATCGAGTATATTAGAGAATGATTAATGATGAAAAACATAAATGGAAAAGAGAGTCTAAAATTAATTTAAATGTAAGTGACCTTTACTACATATTCAAAAATGATATGGATGAATCAATTAAAAATAACAGGAAATTATATTTCTAGTATTTTTTTATGCATTTTTTCATTTTAGCCTATGGGAATTTTTATTTAAATTATTTGCATGGTTTATCATTGGTAATGAATCTCAATATCTTTGTGTTTGTAAATATTGGCTATAGTTGGAGTTGCACCTTTTGATTTTTATTTAAGGTTGTGTGTAGTACTATTTTTTTTTTAAAGTAAGACTTCTATTCAACACCAAGGTGAAGTAATACAATCAATCAGACCACAAACTGTGCTCATTTAGGACATTAATCCAATTCTCCGGAATATATTTTTTCCTAGTCTCTTTCGCAAATCGCAACCCAATCCGCCTTAGAATTCAGAGCACGGGGTGGGGGGAGGGGGTGAAGCCCACCTCGATCCACGGGCACTTAGTTAGAGTTTGCATGATTTGTGCAATGATTGAGGAGCACCCATGGCCATGTGCAATATGTAGTACTTGTTTATGTGTTTCTTTTGTGAACATGTTTCATACCAATTGTAGCTTGAAATTTTTTGAGGTCATGTACTTAGATTTGATTTGATGTTTGTAGACCGACATTTCTTATGTTGTTGACATGTATTTTCTATTTTTACATTGATGGTTAGATCATTCTTTTTTTGTGTTATTATTTAATTATTAACATATCATGAACTACTAAGTAACAAAAACTTTTTAAATTTTCAAATATAGATTTTTGTAAAGTATAGTTACTGTAATAATTTTTAACCAGGTAATTATTGTTAATGTAAACTCGATCAGTGCTCATGTTTAATTAAAATAATGGGGACCGTATAAAATTAAATAAAATGTAGAAAATGATGATTAAATTCCTAATGAACATGATGAAAAATGTATTTGAAAAAAGACAATTTATTCCTATAATTTTATTTTCATTTGTGGAATGATTATATATAAATGGTTGGTTTGTCCAAATAGGAAATGCGAACATAATATTTACGAAAAAACCTGTAATCATAAATTATTTCATGAGAAAGACAAACAAAAAACTTATCTACTCCATTGAATATTTTATGAATAAAAAAACTCATTTTGTGTTAGCAAAATAAATTCTATGTATCTAAATTGGAGAAGAAAATAAAAGTATCATGAAATCCAATAGATATTTATCATATGCATTATTTTAATGAAATGTGAAAGAATAGCTCATTACGAAATTGGAGAATGTTGATTGTGCTGATCTATGTTGGTGGATGCTGGTTCTTCGTTATTCATCATGTCTCGCTAGATTATTTATTCATTTAATATAACAAATTTAAAACATTGGATATGTCACTCCCATAAAATGCGGGTCTTAAGTTTTAGACAAATTTCATCCTGATTTAATAGAGGACATGAGAAAAAATAGTTGACCTGTGAATTGGAGATAATTACGGTAAAATTTTGTGGAGACTAATTAATTAATTAATAGATATATTATTATGGTGATTAATTTAGAAAAAAGTACCAAACAAGTTTCGATTGTATATAAAAATGCAAAAAATCCCTAATATCTCATTACCCATTCTCAATTCTCAATTTTATTTCCTTTTCTTCTATGCTAATCGTAAAACATTCTTTGTCACTTACTTTACTCAATGATTTATTCGATATCTTAAATTCATTAAGAAATGGATGTCAATCCGATTGTTGATTTAGGTATGTCTAATATAAATTTTATAATTTCTTTGGTATCCTGACATTTTAAAATTGATGTGAGTTTGTTGTTATTTATAGGGATCAAAATTTTGCATTCTATATATACAATGCAATGGTTAGGAAATGGAATGGAAGGCTTTGGAAAGAAACAATTGTCCATCGTGAACCAAAATGATGAGTATTTTATTCATTATTTCAATAACTAATGGGCGGTTGTTACAACTTCCCCTGTACCCGAACTGTCGAATTGGAGATGAGATATTGGTATGGAAATTTTCACATATATAGTTCAAATTGGGAAATAATAGGATTATGAAAATATCCCATATAGTTTATTTAGTCTATCGTTGTCGTTGTTGTGATTGCATGGAGTTTACCATGCCTTTTTTCTACTTCTTCATCATTATTCTCAATTGCACCAGATGTTGGAGCGCACGTACCTAAGCCTCGGTGTCTGCTAAAATAGAGTTGAAGTTGAAAGTCTGTACCATATAGTTTGGTTGAATAATTATAAAGTCGTTGGTCAATGATAATTACTTCATTGAGTTGTTCTTGATAAGTTTTTTGGAGAATCTTTCTCAATGAAAAATGTACCATATATTTGGTTGAATAATTATAATGTTGTTGTTCAATGTTAATGGCCTCGTTGAGTTGTTCTTGATAAGTTTTTCGAGAATCTTCCTCAACGAAAAATGTACCATATAATTGGTTGAATAATTATAAGGTTGTTGGTCAATGCTAATGGCTTCGTTGAGTTGTTCTTGATAAGTTTTTTGAAACTAACATAAAATTTGAACATTGAGGCTCATTTTAAGCATTTTTATTTATTTTACATTATTGTTCGGGATCCATGCAATGAATATGTAATTCTTGAGTAAAATACACGGGATATCATCAAACTTTCAGTTTCTTTCATGCTTACCACTTAACTAATTTTCCTACAATTGAATTATACTTGATGTTTCAGTTATTATCACCCTAACCCTTTTTAGATGACATTATGACGTGTCTTGGTGAAACGAAAGGAAAAATAATGCTTTAGCCCCTTAATGTTTTAGAAATTATCCATAGAAAGGAAAAATGTATTAAAAAAAATACTAAAACAAAGAAAACGTGGATAACATAAAAAAAAATGTGAGAATAACAGATTATTTTTTATTTAAAATTTATTTAAATAGTGATTAATTAATGTGAAAAAATTATGATTGGTTAATTAGCTAGAGAAAGAGCAAAAAGGGGTCTTTTAAATTTACTTATATAATGTAGTAGAAATCAATTTTAAATTTATTTAAACTTAACAATAATAACTAATTATACGTTTTTATCTTTATTCTAATAATTAGGGCTGGAATAGTTTTCCCAAATAATTTTCAGTCTCATTTGAATTATGGATGTTTAGGAAAAGTAACCGCTTTATGGTTTTATTAAAAATATTTTTTATTAATTAAATAATTATTGAACAATATCTATAAAATTGGAAGAGTGGGAAGTATTAACCAAAAAATGCGGTATTTTTTTTCTTTTGAAGCAACAAATATTTAAATTAATAAATTGAAAAATGATAAAATTTCCTACACCAAGGAGAAGGAAAATGGGGGAATTGGAATTTTGTAGCCTAATTTAAAATTTTATGTACCGTCAGTAGCCAATTGCGTAACTATGTCCAAAATAGCACAATATGACCCGCAGCCAGCGCGTAGCCAGCCAGCCAGCGCATTGCTGTCCAGCCAGCGCGTAGCTGGCCAGCAAGCGAAGCGCTTGTTAGAAGAAGTAAGTTTCTGCAACACAATTGTAAAATATAGGAAAATAGCAAATTTTAGCCAAAAAGCAAATTGGTCACTTTTCTTTACCTTTTTTATAGATAGATTATTATTATTATTATTTTGATGATATAAGTCGGCCTTGATAAAATGATAATATATATAAACTAGGATTAATTACAAAAAAATTGTATATTAGCCGTCATAATCGTTTGAATTACGGATCCCGATGTTACGTTTATTGGAGGCACAACAATCAAGGAAAGAACAAATTGCAATAATTTTTTTTAACGTTGATTATATTTAATAACGAGCTTTTTTCCCGCCCGTTGGCGGGCATCCTTACAATTATAAATATATGCATGCACATATTGTGTATTTTATTTTATTTTATTAATTAAGAATATTGTATATACAAACCTATAAATTTCATAAAGGGTGTCGGAATATATTGAACTAACAAATCATCTAATGAATAAATAGTAGTAACTGAAAAGAAAATAAAATATTGTGAAATTGGCTCGTTAGAGGCTATCGCCTGACTCTATTAGTGAGTTCATGATAGAGACTATACAAAGAACCAAAGAAAAAATATGCTCATCAATGATGGAGATGATGAAATAGGCCCATAGCAAAAAAAAAAAAAAAACACAATTCATTAAAAATGGACAATCACTTATGTCATCAGCAGTGTTGTCAAGACCGGATCGGACATCGAACCAGTCCATCGAGAGGTTTAAGGGTTTGAGGTTCGACCGGAATCAGACCGTAAAATCCTGTATTAAAAACCGGTCTATGTAAATTTATCAATAATAAATAATTATTGGTATCATTATAGTATTATGAGAAACTCTAGTTACTAAATCATAATTTGAACATTATATATATTAATAACTCCTTGAAACCCTACCTACATCTAATGTTCCGCCGCTATTCACCTCTTCTTTCTTCTTCTTCTTCTTTTCTTCTTACAACTTCTTCTTTTCTTTCTCTTCTTACAACTTCTTCTTCTCTTCAATCGACGACATCTTCCAATCGGCGATGGCGTCAACTCCGTCGTCACGTCATAGTCGGAGATGCTTCATCTGACAGAGGCGGTGGAGCTGTAAGAGCAGGTGGAGATGGGCCTTGTTCGTCGAGAGGATCTGGAAATCGTCGAATCTAGTCACATTAGCATACAGAAATCAGTAACCCTAACGTTTGTGATAATCAAAATCGAAAACTTACCACAAGAAGGGATGAGGCCATGGCTGCCGGCGGTGGAAGAAGAAGAAGATGGACGGCGGTAGAACTGTGCGGCGAGAGGAAGGCTGAGGAACCGTAGAAAACCGTGAGTAGCGGGTCGACCGGGTTACACGGTTTTTCGGTTCGACCCGCTTTTTGGGCCCAATTGAACCGGTGGTTGTTTGAAGTCCGACCGGACCGGATTTGGCGTCGATTCCCGGTTTTACTGGTCGGCCCGGCTGGTCCGGTCCGGTCATGATAACACTGGTCATCAGTGAGAGGATATTCATGAAAATACAAGATAACATGAGAAAAGAGTAGTAATAGATGATAACATATCTTCTACTTTTAGTTGTGATAATCGGACAGAGTGGGCCCAACATTCTTTTCAAAAATATTCGACTTTGAAAATCTTTATATTAATATTTGAGTTTCAAATGAACATACTAATATTAAGTAATACTTGGACTAAATGAACATACTAGTATCACTTTGCTTTCACTTTGATTCCACTTTCTGTTTTGTGATTTCAAAAAATAAAAGAAAATCATGTTTAGTTATACTTTGTATTTTTTGATTTGGAAACATGTTTTGAAAACAAGTGCAATTAATGGAAGTGAAAAAAAGATGTTTTGACAAAAGTGATTGTTGATTTTAATTTTTAAAAAAGACAGGAAAAAATGGAAATCTCTAACAGCCCACCCTTCAATACGTATCTCTGACTTTTTCAAATATCTTTTTTCAATTCATATTAACGCTTTTGTCATTTATTGATTAGTGCGGTCACATTTTCAAGAGATCATGATTCTTTTGCTATTTATTATTTAAGTTTTGTTTTTATTCATATCAAATATTAAAGAATGGGTTGGAATAATATGATATATGATATTGTGCTTTTTATGTGTTAAGTGTATTGTAGTAAATGGTAATTATTAGGTAACACTCATTTATTAATTATTAGATAAATATTATCTTGTGGATTCTGGATATTCAAATATTCTGGGATTTTTGGCACCATATCGGGTATTACATCACATTTTCAAGAGTTTCGACGACGAGGATGGCCTAGAGGGAGAGAAGAATCATTCAACTATCGGCATTCTAGTTTGCGAAATGTTATCAAACGATGCTTTGGCGTTCTGAAGGCCAGATACCCGATGTTGAAATTTATGCGTAGTTACAGTTTCAAAAAGCAGACACAAATTGTTATGGCCTGCTGCACAATCCATAATTTCATCAGGTTACATGCTACAAGAGATGAGTTGTTTGATCAATTTCAAGATAGTGATGCGGAAGATGCAACAGTTGAAGCATTCATAGCAACAAAATATATGAACAATTCATCTCAAATCAGAGAAATGGCTGAAAGACGTGATTCAATCGCAAACTAAATATGGAATAATCATCAAAGTGCTTGAGTGACTCGGTGATTCATCATACGTAAAGGAAGTAGTTGGTAGCTAGGTTATTTTTGGACTGAAATTAGTCTTCCAATAATGCTCATTTAAACACAATTTCGATTTCAGTTTTCAATTTAAAAAAAAAAAACTGTGCCAACTAAACATGTTTTCACTTTCAACTTTCACTTTGATTGCAATTTGTGTTTGTTTCCAAATTGTCTCTGTTTTCGAATCAAACAAAAATTGATACTAAACGGGGGTTTAGTTTTAGAGATAAAAAACTTTGTTTGCATTTTTCGTGTGGCAACAACAATAATTTTTGGGAGTAAGATAACATGTTATTAAGCCCGATAAATTAGTGGTTATTTTTCTTTATGATGAATATAATTCAAAGAAATCATATGTTAAGTCCGCTAACAATGTAATTAGGTGTGCATGTAATTTTTTAGTGGATTAAGTAGGTAAGATTTTGAAGAAACCATATGTTAAGTCCGCTAACAATGTCGAGAATAATGTAATTAGGCGTGCTTGTAAATCTTTAGTGGATTAAGTAGGTACGCGGTTGTAGATTTTTAAAAAAACCTTATGTTAACCTGCTAACGATGTTAATGAATAATATAATTAAGTGTGTTTAGAAATTTTTAATGAACTACTGAATTAAGTATGTAACGATTAAATATTGAAAAAATCATATGTTAAACCCGCTAACGATGTGAATGATTAATACAGTTAGATGTGCTTTAATTTTAGTGGATTATATTTGTGAATGAAAAAAATAAATTTTGAGTAACACATAAAAAGTTAAGGAATATATAAAAACTAATTAAAACTTTGTGATTCGGTAACAAACAAAAAAATTAGAATCCTAGTGAACGCTCTGTGATTCGGCGTAACCGGTTACACTACGTGTCTACATATTATTGGTCCATTGAATTTATTTTAAAATTTACACTATTAATATATTATTCTATTTTATATTACAATAACATTCAAATTAAAGATTTATTTAACAAAATAACAAACTCAATTAACGGAGTAGATAGACATCAAGTAGATGACATCACAAACCGAAAATCAATCGGCCTATTAATTGTAATATAATAGAAATAATTATAAAGCTAACAGGGATGTAGTCTAAGATTACCTAAGATTTATCAAATAATTAGGGTGTGAGTTGTAATGTATTTTATGTTTATGGACTAAACATATAATTTCATTAATTTTTTCTCTTAATCAATAATATTTGTCACGTAGCAGCATAATCGGTTATGCTGCATCACCAGAGTATTTTCCATATATATATAGTAGAAGTAATAGATAGATTTAATATTTGAAAATTTTCTACCATTCTCTTTTTTTTGAAAGATTCTACCATTCTCTTATTCTCATATTTCTCATAATTCTCAATCTCGTATAGAATAACCCTGGTTTTATACGTACAAATTAAGTAATTAGTTATACTGTTATTAATTAGTAATATTTTATTTGTTGGGATATCTGACTAACCCAAGCATGTTGGCACAAATAATCGGCAAATATTCAACCATTATTTATCGTGAGAATATTTTTTTAAAAAAATCTAATGAATATTTCATTTATTAAGTTATTATCTATAATTAGAATTCAAAAAGAGAATGACAGTTAACCAATTTTTAAATTTTACTTTTTACTTTAAAATTATGGTGCCCACGTTTAAACCTTTTTGAATAAAGTGAATTAATATTTTATTGTGTTTAATATTATTTATAAATTTAATTAAACTTGGTTAATTGTGATTGGTTGATTCCCTACACTCAAGGGGAGAAAGAATAAAGAGGGGGAAGAATATATATGTATATATGGTCAACGCTCCGGTACCCACTGGGTACCGGTACCCTATTACTAAAATCTCATCACAATTATGTTTGTATTTTAAAGTTTGAGGGTCTTAGTTTAGTGTTCAGGTGTAAGGATATAGTGTTTGGGGTTTCGAGTTTATTTTTTGGGTTTATGATATTTTAATTTGGACTTTTGGTCAAAATTTAGAGTTTTACATACGATTTAGGATTTGAGTTTATGAAGTAGTTTTTTAGGGTCAAAATTTAGTGTTTACGGGGTAAGCATTATTCATTACTCCTCATGATTTATTACAATGGATTTAGGACTCATTATTTTAATTTTAAGCATTTAAAAATGTGAATTTAGAGTGGTAGGGTACCGGTACCCCGTGGGTACCGGAGTGCTTGCTATATATGTATATATTAGTAGATAATAATAATAATAATAGATAAATAGATTGCTAAAGAAAAAAGAAGAGAAAGAACAAAAAATTAAAATTGGGTCAAATACTTAAAACGTCCCGAAACTATAGGTCGAGTTACAAATTCGTCCTAAAATTTTAATCCGTTACAGAGTGGTCTCATTACTATGAAACGTGTTACAGATTAGTCATAATGACGTCATCCATGTACTTTTTTTATTCATTTCGCCTCGTCACCGTTGATATGTCATCAAAAACTTAATTTTCTAACCCTAATCCTAATCTAATTCTCTAACCTAATCCTAAACTAATAAAATGAAAAACAAGAGAGGAAGAGGGGGACTTATCTTGGAAGGGGAGAGTGGTAGGAAGGGGTGGGGAGTGAAATGGGGGGGGGGGGGCTGATGGGGTTTTATATGAGGGGGTGGGCGTTTTCGCCCAATCAGATTTAAACGCCCGGACCCCAGGCGAATTCGCCCCAGCCCTAGGCGAAAACGCCTAGTGCCTGTTCCTGAATTTAACTCGGCTGGTTGGCAGTTGGTTGACCTGAATAAATGAATCTGCCTAGGTCATAGGCGAAAACGCCTAGGGCTTGGGCGAAATCGCCTATGGCCCGGGCGTTTATACCTATAAATGTTCATACTTTCAGAACGTATTTATTTTGTACATAGTTTCATTTATTTATTTATTATGGTGAAAAGCTCAGTTTTATATGTATTTTTTTTTCAATATGTGAGGAGAATTGACTATAAAAGATGATAAATGAAAAAATAAAGAGAAAGAAAATGATTGGTTAAATCTCTACACTTGAGAAGAGAATAAATAAAACGGGATTTAATTATATTTGCTTAATAATAACTAGTTTTTTTCCCGCCCGTTGGCGGGTTTGAGCAAAACAACATTTTTATTGTAAAACGTTCTCTCATATTCATAATCTATACCACTTTGATTTCAATATCACTTACTTCGTTAAATTCACATAATATAGAAAATTATTGTGTTAACTCCAAGTAACACTCAATTTATACCTAGCCATTCAAATTAAACCAATTGAAAAGGTCACCAGCTATTCATAAAATTAATTATAGGAATTTTTTTGTTATATAATTAGTTTTAGATGAAAATTTCTCAAAGAATCAATAGAATATGATAAAAATAAATGAAAAAAATATTTATGATAAAAAATTGTAGTGCAATTAGTTGGGCTAATTCTCAATGGGTCGGGAATTGGGTTCCAATTCCCATACCCGATTCCATCAACCAAACGACCCCTATATCTTTTATCTAGAAATTCACTTCTCAATAAAATTGTACACATAACAACATAGTCCTACATCATATAATAGTTGTATAGTACCCAAAAATCAATAGTAAATCCATATAAAGTGTTTTAATGGTTTCATTTATTTTTTTGAATGGTATCAATATTCTTGCAAGAAATTCTATAATCAATTAAATTTTATTTTCTTTGTCAAAACAAATAAATTTTAGTTTTTTTTCGTTGATCATTTGATTTTTTGGATACTGTTAATTTTAAATAGTAGACTTAAACATAGTTAAAAATGAATTTTCAAACATTAAAACGCACTAAAAATGATTTTAAAAACAATTTTAAACTCACTTTTTGGCTATAATCGAAAACGTAAAGAATGCGCTAGAATGTATGTGATTTAATTGGAAAAATATCATTAAATTGTTTAGGTGGATATTATCTATGATTTGCTATTCAATAAGAAATAGTTAAATCGGTCATAGTCGGTCAAAATTTGGCAAATTTTTTCGGTAAAAAAATGGTCGGTTAAACCATGTATTTATACTAATATTCGGTTGACAAAATTTTGATAAGTGTTTGCTCAATTTTTTATCGGTCGATCATCGGTAAAAACTTCTTGGAGGTCGGCTAATGACCGAATTAACCGATTCACAGCCCTGTTGGTGGATGTTGGTTCTTCGTTATTCATCATATCTCGCTAGATTAGTTAATCATTTATTATGCTCAACTAACTCTAAACATGCTATGCATGATTTAGATTCTCGAAGTCTTATAATGTTGTTGTGTGATGCATTCGAACCAAACCGTCATTTATATTTTCTAATAATCACACTGCAATTTCTTTTTTTTTTTGTAATTATAAACTCTTCACCATATATATAAGCCCGTTGGGATGTTCATTCAATTTTGACGACATTAATAGGTTTAAATTAAAAAAATTATTATTCTGAAACAAAAAATAAAAATAAAAATATAATAACAAACCATAAATATTTTTAAACATGTTCAAATTTTATATTATTTAAAGTATGGTATTATTTTGATGTGAAATAGTTTTTTCTTTCTTTTCTTAGGTAAAAAATAATTTAAATTATTTCATTTGGTTGATGATAAATACACCAATGTTAGTTGTAAACATATATAGGAATGTATTTCATGTATAATCACCGCTTTTTAGTTTTTAAAATTTTATATTATTCTTTATATGGTAGTTAAATAATTAAATGATCTTTTTCCTTAAAAACCTTGAACGTGGGTGTTTCACTCTTTGTAGCTAAACGCGGTTAATTGTTAACTGATTTTTTTTGAGGGATTTGTTAAGTGATTAGAAAAATAAATAAACTAAAATTTTAAAGAAAATTACTCATTGGTTAATTAGCTAGAATTAAGGAGAGAAGGAATAAAATGGGGTCTCTTTTATATTTGCTTATATATATACTAGCTTGTGGCCCGCGCTTTGCAGCGGCAACATACTATCAATTACATAATCGAGTCTCTAACTCTCTCATAAGGTCATACCGCTTCTAGTGTTTAATTATGATCTCCGAACACTCTATTGTGTGTTCCCAAGTAAGTTTCATTGCCCTTATTCGTCAGTATGTCCGTGAAGTGGTTTGCCTCCAAGGACGAAGCCAGGAATTTCTTATTCCGGGGGCCAATAAAATAAAATAAAATAATGAATTAACTAAATTTTTATTTATAAAGATTTTAATCATACACGGGTTCTTTAACACATTGCATTTAGTTTTTTTATTTGTATCTAATTTTGGTTTGTAGAAATTGCTTTAAATTGTGTGTATCTAAGTTTTTTATATGTCATGTTGAATATGTATGATCAAACTGACTACCAACAAAATATGTGATCAAACTATCATGTTCAAAATTGGCTTGATTTTTCTTAAAACGACTTGATTTCATGTTTGTTATGAAAAAAATCTCCAATAATCAAGTCTTATTTTATCCGCTTGTGACGTACTATTGTGGACATGTCAATATCATTTTACGTAGCCAATGATCTGTTTCTACTAAAATTTTTTTTTGACAGTAAAAGGTGTTCTCTTATTAATTCATGAAGTGATCAAGGTTACAACGGTCTAGGGCATTTACATTCATCCAACTCGGAATACCCTCCCCGATGATCGGTTCGGTCGTAGTAATTGAGAAACGGGCCAGCTCATGGGCAACGCAGTTACCCTCCCGTTTAACAAACCCTACTTTATATCCAGGTTGTCTAGCTAATACACTCAAACACCCTTGGACGAGATCGCCAAACTCTGTATCATCAACGTTTGACTGTCTGATCGCGTCCACGACCACCTTAGCATCGGACTCAATATTGACGTTAGAGAAGCCTTCCAACTCCAGCCAGCTTAACGCTTCAAGTATAGCCTTCCCTTCCGCCTCCTTGCTGTTCCAAGCTCCATCCCAAGCAACAGTGCGGTATTTAATAATTGTTCCAACCTCATCCCTTATTGCCATACCAGCACCTGATTTTCTCACATCCCTATCCACAGCGGCATCAACGTTACACTTCAACTCACCCGGCTTAGGCGGATGCCATTTAATGCACGGTCTCTGTCCTCGTCCACCCAACTCTCGGTTACCTCCGCTCCTTGCTTGGTTCCAATCAGCCAAGAGGTCTTTTCCCAATCGAACAATCCACTCCGGAGTCGACTTCTTATTAGACCAAACTCTAGCATTTCGTTCCCTCCAAATACTCCACAGGACCATGCATATATCCTTCACCACCTCCTCCGTGTTGGTCGTAATAATATTAAGTAACCACTCCGTGCTCGTTCCCTGGAAATCCTGTAGACTAGTATCAATAACGTGTGAGAGTCCCGCCTTCGCCCAACAGGTACGAGCTACACTGCAATCCAGAAAAAGATGGAACACTGTCTCCAGAAAATTACCACAGCACCCACAGTCTCCATTTACGAAAATGTGTCGATGCTGCAGGGACTCTTTAGTAGACAGCACATTCCGCCCAAGCCTCCACACAAGTGCTTTACCTTGGGAGGAATTCTCAACGCCCACACGGCCGACCAATCACCACCAACGTTTAAATGAGCTCGGTTTAAAATTCTTTCCATGTAAACTCTATAGGCCGACCGCACCGTATACCGCCCGTCCTTGCTAAAATGCCAAACAAGCGTATCACTTCTCCTGTACCTCGGCAGCGGCGTGTTAATAATGACAGCAGCATCCTTATCATTAAAGATCGCTGACACGTGCTCCTCGTCCCATTCTAATAGGCCTGGGATCATGAGATCACTTACCGCCAAGTCACTCAACTCCTCGTTCCTCGGCGTGGTGGGTTTAAAACTTTCATCATCTCTCAACCAGGAATGAGACCACACATTAATACCACTCCCATCACCAATTTTCCACCGAGAGCCTCGTTCAATGACAACCTGAGACGACCAGATGCTTTTCCAAATAAGGCTAGGGTTTGCACCCTCTTCAGCCGTAAGAAAATTTCCTTTAGGAAAGTATTTAGCTTTGAAGACCCTTGTGAGCAAAGCATCGGGGTCAGAAATAAATTTCCAACCCTGTTTTCCCAGCATTGCCAAGTTGAAACCTCTCAAATGACAAAACCGATACCCCCGTTCTCCTTCCTCGTGCACAATCTCTCCCACCACATCCACGCCAAACCACCTCCTCCGTTACGCTTCGTCCCCCACCAGAAGCTATTAAGCATTCGTTCAATCTCTTCTCCTGTTGTAACTGGCAACAGAAAAGCATTCATAGCATAGGTAGGAATAGCTTGCAATACCGACTTTACTAGCACCTCTTTACCTCCCATTTGACAAAAATCGTCCTCGCCAGCTTTGGATACGATTCCAAATCTGCTCCTTCAAATAGGCAAAAATCTGCTTCTTATTTCTCCCCACCATGGAAGGCAATCCCAAGTAACGTCCGGTATCTAAAGCATTTGAAATACCTAGAATTGCCGACACTCCCTCCTGAAGCATTGGGTGTGAATTCTTGCTATGGAAAATCCCTGATTTAGCAAGGTTTACCGCCTGCCCGGACGCCGCTTCGTATACACTCAATATCCTCTTCAATTCTCGGGCCTCCTGGATACTAGCTCTGCAAAAAAAGAAGCTATCATCAGCAAAAAGAAGGTGCGAGACGCACAGGGCGCCTCCACACACTCGAGTTCCATGAATCCGCCCATCTCTTTCCGCCCTCTTCATCATTTGGGAAAGGCCCTCCGCACAAATAAGGAACAAGAAAGGTGATAACGGACACCCTTGCCGCAGCCCTCTCTCCGGCTTGATAACTCCAATCTTCTCCGAGTTCACCACCACCTCATACTCCACCGACTTCACACACATCATCATCCACCCAATCCACTTAGTATCGAAACCCATCTTATGCATCATCGCCTCCAAATACTCCCAAGCTACCCGATCGTACGCCTTAGAAATATCAACTTTAACGGCAACCTCACCATTTTTAGCGCGGTATAACCTCTTCATTCGATGCAGAGATTCGAATGCAACCATCACGTTGTCAATAATAGACCTTCTCTGAACAAATGCTGATTGTTCTAGGGCAATAAGCTTTGGCATTACTCCTCGTAACCGATTTGCAAGTACCTTGGCCATTACCCGATAAAGCACGTTACATAGAGATATAGGCCGAAGATCTTTCATGCATTATGGGTTATCCACTTTCGGTAACAACACAATGTGTGTACGCTTCAATCGAGCTGGCAACTCCCCCGTCTCAAGCCACTCTGCACAATTCCTGAATACGTCCCCCCCACCTTTTCCCAGAACGTTTGATAGAACCCTGGGTTAAACCCATCCGGTCAGGGGGATTTATTAGCATCCATAGCAAATACCGCTGCTCTAACCTCTTCTAGAGTCAAAGGCCGGGTCAACATGTTGTTATCACGCAAATCAACCTTAGCCTCCACGTTCCTAATAACTTCTCCAAACTCGACATCTTCATGGCGGAATAGGTTAATAAAATACTCCTTCGCCACTCTGCCCATGTCCACGTCAGTATCGAACCACTGACCATTATCGTCCCTTAAGCGCCGGATCTTTTTCCGTTTCCTCCTCCCGTTACAAACTGCATGGAAATACCGAGTATTTAGATCACCTTCTTTGTACCAAAATTGTTTAGCTCGTTGTTTCCAATGCGTCTCTTCCTTCTTCATCAGCTCCAACATTCTACTACGACAGTTTTCATACTCCACCGCATCCACCTGATTATTACTTCCTCTCAAACCTTCCATCCTTCTCTTAATATCATTAAGCTCATCCCTATACTGTTTATTCAAATTTCTACCCCACGTTTCCAGCTCCGCGGCACAGGCATCCAATCCTTCTTCCAGGCTCCGTCTGCTGTCGCCATTCCACCAGCTCTCCACCATCTGCCTAAATCCCGGTTCCTGTAACCATTTATTTTCAAAACGGAAGCTCCTCCTCGTCGGTCCATCAACATTATCCCTCGAGTTGAGGAGTAAAGGCGAATGGTCCGATATTGGTGCGAGAAGTTTACTAAGCTTCACATTCGGAAACGCGTCCAGCCACACATCATTCGCCATCCCTCTATCCAGTCTCTCCTCCACATGTAAGGGACTACCCTTCGACTTCTCCCACGTGAATTGATGTCCATGCAAAGGAATATCCACGAGGCCACAATCCCCAACTGCCTCCCTAAACCCATTCAGCAATGCATGAGGATGAGGGTGTAGTCCCCGCTTATCAGATTCATTGAGTAGATCATTGAAATCTCCAATACAAACCCACGGAGTGTCCACCTTTAATGATCTTAACATATCCCACGAGGCTTGTTGTCTAGTCCTCTCCGGGTACCCGTAAAACCCTGTAAGCCTGAACTCTCTCCATCATCCTCCGTCACCTCCAAGTTCACAAAGTTCCTTGAATAATTAATCAAGGTCACCTGTGACGACAACCTCCATAAAACACCAATACCACCACTCCTCCCGATAGCATCAACCGATAAACATCCTTCAAAATTGAGTTTTCTACATATTTCCTCAATCCTTTGTTTCGCACATAATGTTTCAATCAGTATCACCACATCTGGCCGATGAGTTTTAACTAACTCATCAATAACACGAATTGCACGAGGCTGGCCAAGTCCTCGACAATTCCAGCATAAGGTAATCATGGCGGTGGGCAGGTCCCGGCATTCGGGCCTGCCTTCTCCACATTTTTTGGGACGTGAAACCTCACCATCGATGCTTCTGCCTCTCCTCCCATACCTCTTCGCCTCTTCATATCCTCCGCAATCTCCACCCCTTCCATCTCCACGCCATCCCCTCCATCTCCTTGCCCATACTCTCCACTCCAACCAACCGCTCGGACACCCAGATTACCGAGAAGGGCTGCCACATTTGGAGCAGGCAACCCGACCCCTGGAATATTTGAATCCAGGCTTCGCAGCGGGTCCCTACCCTGGCTACCGTCCCCCTCCTCTGTCAGCTTCTTTTCCATGACCAGATATTGCTCGCCTCCCAGCAATGTAGGCTTTCGTATCTCAGCTCTCAGAGACGCATCCCAATTACGCACCAGATCCGCTTCCGGCGTCCGATAGAAAATTTCACAGTGTCTCTCGATGTGTCCGATACGTCCGCAAACATAGCAGAAAGTTGGAAGCCTCTCATAACGAAACTTACCTTTCTACCACTCTCCTCCTGGCCTTCGAACTTTCTTCTCCTTCTTTAAGGGTACAATCACGTCCATACGAATACGTAAACGCATGTACGGTGTGATCGCCGAATATCGTATCTTCTCATCAAACCTCAACACTTCACCCACAACCTCCCCAAGAACCCTTCCAACCTTCTCCGAGCAGAATGCGGCCGGTAACTCGTGAATCTGCACCCAAAAGTCCGCCGTGTTCAGCGGGACTGTTGTTGGAGTCTCGCCATCACCGATCTCCTTCAGCACCAACAACGCATAATCGAACGTCCAGGGGCCCCGTTCAATTACCCATTTAAGGTCCGCTTCATGATAGAACCTGAATAGTAGAAGTTTTTGCCCCAGGTCCACCACCGTCATACCTTTCCCTGGGCGCCAAATACTCGCTAGCCGATGTTGTAGTATGTTGAAGTTATAGTGCTTCGAGGTCATCAGCATGCCCACCAAGCAGAGTTTATATTCATCTGACTCCCCATTCAAATCCAGCTCATTCAACTCCAAACCCACGTCTTCCTCATCCTCAATTGCCAGTTGTCTAAAACCATCTTCCATCGTTACACAGAGATCGAGACCACAACAAAGAACGAAACCCTAGCCGCACACCAAAAAAACCCTAAAAAATTCTCTCATACGGAGAAGCCTCTCATACGGAGGAAAAAATTTCTGATCCTCACTAATTACACAGTATAATGTAAGTTAATTCCTGTTTCTACTAAAATAAACATGGATTTTCAACTCTAAAATTTATTAGATAATCTTAGGAACTAAAGACATTTGTAGTTGTATCCACCATAATAATCAATGGTTTCTCATCGGTTGAATTTAATCTAAAAATAAACTTCTAATAAAAATGATGATAAATGATAATTCATAACTTAACCATTCTAAAAGAAATATAAATTAAATTTTCTTTATTTGCTTTCTATTCTTAGTTTCTAATAAAATAAAATAAACTAAATATAATTCATTAATTTTCGTTACTTCAAAAAGGAATTTTTTATTAATTTTCGTTGTATAACAGATGGATATAGGTAAAATATTTTGGTAAGAATATAGCTAATTAAGTTAGAGTTATGGAAGTAAATTTCAAACCCTCTATTCAAATAATATAAAGGTAAAAGATAAAATTAAAAAAAAATGATAAAAACAGTGCAGTTTGAGAGAATCGAACACATGACCTGCAGCTTACATACTATCATGTTAACCAGTACACTATGGCCCAGATATTGTTGTAAGGGCCATGGCCCCCCTTCTCATTAATGTAACTCCGTCCCTGTTTGCCTCTCTATAAATGTGTTTTAAAGTAACATTCCAGTTCCTCTCCAGCCGTCTTCTATACTGACTAACAATTGTTGCATGTTGGCAGTCCAAGTACGTGCTCATTAATAAGAGCTTAACTTCACATATGGAGTCGATTTGTATTTTAAGGACTCTCAACCCAATTCAAGCTCTCTCCATGCTTATAACAATGCTTGTGAGTTCTGCACATGTTATTGAACATATTCCAAGATTAGCAATGAAGGCGTCTACAGTCTCTGCCTTCTAGTCTCTTATAACTCCTCCTAGTATCACCACTTTTGTTTGTTGCCACTGACCCGTCCGACCAGTGACCATGTGTAAATAGTACCACAATAGCTAAAATCTCATAAAATACTATTAAAAAATTGAGTATATTAGAGAATAATTAAGGATGAAAAAATTAAATGAAAAAGAGAGACTAAAATTAAACTAAAATGTAGTGAATCTTACTACATATTAAAAAATGCTATGGATGAATTGATTAAAAATAGCAGGAAATAATATTTCTAGTATTAATTTTTTGTAATGCATGTTTTTTTTCATTTTAGCCCTTGAGAATTTTTATTTAAAGTATTTGGATGGATTATTACTGGTAATGGATCTCAATATCTTAGTGCTTGTAAATATTGACTATAGTTGGAGTTGCACCTTTTAATTTTTATGTAAGGTTGTGTGTAGTACTGGTTTATGTGTTTCTTTGTGAACATATTTCAGATTAATTGTAGCTGGAAATTTTTCAAGATCATGTACTTGGATTTAATTTAATGTTTGTAGATTGACTTTTCCTATGTTATTGGCATATATTTTATAATTTATTTCTATTTTTTACATTGACTATGAGATCATTCTTTTTTTGTGTTGTTATTTAATTATTAACATATCATGAATTTCTAAGTAACAAAAAACTTTTAAAATTTCAATTATAGTTTTTTTATAAAGTACAATTATTGTAATAATTTTTTATCCAGATAATTATTGATAATGTAAACTCGATCAATGCTCATGTTCACTTAAAATCATGTGGACCGTATAAAATTAAATAAAATATAGAAAATGATTATTACATTCCTAATGAACTTGGTGAGAAACGTAATTTGATAAAAGATAGTTTATTACTATAAGTTTATGTTCATTTTGAAATGATTATATGTAAAAGGTTGGTCTGTCCAAATAGGAAATGTGAACATAATATTTACGATAAAATCGATAATCATAAATTATGTCATGAGAAATACAAACCAAAAACTTATCTACTCCATTGAATATTTTATGAATAAAAAACTCATTTTGTGTTGGCAAAATAAATTCTATTTATCTAAATTCGAGAAGAAAATAAAAATACCATGAAACCCAATAGATATTTATCATAGGCATTAGTTTAATGAAATGTGAAAAAATAGCTCATTACGAAATTGGAGAATGTTGATTGTGCTGATCTATGTAAGTGGATGCTGGTTCTTCGTTATTTATCATGTCTAGCTAGATTATTTATTCATAGATTATGCTCAACAAACTCTAAACACGTGATGTAGAATTTGGGTTCTCAAACCCTTATAATGTTGTTGTGTGTGATGCATTCGAACCAAACCCTCATTTATATTTTCTAATGGCTAGTTTCCAACTGTTTATCCTAATGATCAACTCATTTTAATTAATTGTGGTGAAATAAAAAATAGACGACTCAATAAATTATTTTATATAGTTGTGGCTCGTAACTTCTCAAGAGAATAAAAAAAATTATAAATATGGAGAGAGAAAATCTTGTTGTAGTCTAGAGAGTTGTGGAAGTGAACTTATGATAATTTTGTCATTTTGTCTGTAACACGTAAAATAGAGTGAAATGAACATTTCATATGAAAGGGAAAATTATGAAAGAATGTCAAATCAAATATTTTTGTTAAAATACTAATTTTTAATTATTTTAAAGTCTAAATTAAGGAGAGAATGAATAAAAATTAATCAATAAATATATATTACCACTTTATTGAAAATTTAATGGAATTTTACTTTAAACTTAATAAATATTTAAAATATTAATGAAAAAATATATAAAAATTATGCTGTATAAATTATTTTTACAAAGGGACAGTGTAATAAAAAAGAATTTAAAAATAAAATAGTATAAAAAATGTGGGTACAATCCCATAAAAATTTGAGAGTTTAATGAAAGGAAAATATCGTTTTACATATCATTTATTTGCAGCGGGTATTGTTGTGATTGGTTAATAAGAATTTTATTTTATGGTTCATTCCGCACTCGTGAGATCCGGGCGGTAAGGGAGGGATTACCACGGCTCATCTCTTCTCGAGAATCCATATAGTCCTTATCAGTGTATGGAGAAGAAGTTCTTATAGAATTCTTCGTAGAATCTACAAACATTAAACATAAGTTTTAATTATTAATTAATTAATTCCCTTAATGTTTCAGAAATTATGCGTAGAAAGGAAAAGTGTAATTAAAATTAATTCTTTAATAGATCACTTTTTTAACAATAAAAATTATGTTCATTAATCGTCCAAATCAAATTATATTCAAAATAACCTCTAATCTAATTGGGTGGATAAAATTACACTTTTAACTATAAGAATTTATGTGAATTTGAAGAATATCCTTATAAATGAATGAGGTGAAGAATATCCTTATTTATGTGAATTTAATTACTTAAAAAAAAACGAATGAGGTAAGAAAAAGGTTAAATAATGGTTAAAATAATGATGATCTAAAAATTATGGGAATAAAATATAAAGAAAAATGATAACGGTTTTTTTTTCTACTTATATATATGTAAAATTGAATTAAATAATAATTAATTAATAGAAAATTGCTATTGGTTGATTAGCTACAATTAAGGAGAGAATGAATAAAAGGGGTGCTCTTTTATATTTGCTTATATATATACTAGCTGTTTGCCCGCCTGTTGGCGGGTCGCAACTTGTGAAATATATAATTTTGATTATCATTTAGAAAAATGAATAAATAATTTGGAGATAAAAATAACATTCTAATTAGGAAAATTTGCCTCTCTTATCCATAATTTATAACACGTTAATGTCGATGCTCTTTATTTCATTATTCCTATAATATAAAAATTATTATTGTAAATTCTAAATCGTAAAATTCATATAAGAAAGAGAAACGGACATTCATCAACTTAAGTAGACTCCTTCAAACAAAAGTGGTGGCGGAGCTTTTTCGTGTTGTTGTGTCATGAAGTTAAATTGCAACATATGTTTACTCAACAATATGTAACTATTCAAATTAATTTTTTTTTAGTGAAAGTTTCCAACTATTAATAAATTTATTTTTAATATTTTGCTAAGTATGTGATTAGTTATAGATAGAAAGTTTTTTGGAAGAATCAATAGAAGGGTGTTAGAAACTCAATCATCTATATAAAAAATATGTTAATTTTGGAAAATTATACTATCACTTTACCCCTCAATGTACACATTTTTTAAAATTTTTCTAACTTATATATTTTTTATTCTCTGATGCTATTTATTTAATATCCTAATAAAAAATAACTAATAAGTTCAAAGATAGATTTTCTATATTTTAGTATTTTTTTATATTTCAAATAAATAAGTATTTCTTTTAAGAAAAATATATCACCTCAATCGAGGCGATCTCGTCTAGAAAGATTTAAGGTGTAAGTTTGAAAATGATGATAAATGCATAATTAGTTATTTTATTAGTATTACTATGGTGAAATCACCTGTTCAGGAGATTTAAGGTTTTACAGTTACAATTTTTTACGGTTAAAATTTAGAAAATTAAGGGTTTAAGATGTAAAATTGAGTTTATGAGTTTACGATTCTAGTATTTGGACTTTAGATAGTTAATATCAAAATTTTATATTAAACATGTTAATATAAAAACTAATAGTAAAATTCATCCAAAAAAAGTAATTTTAATTAATGCTACAATTATATTCCAAAAGTATTAATTGATATAAGTTTGCATATTAGATTATCTTGAATGTCATAGTATGATTTATTTTAATACTTGTATACATTAAAAGGGTCAAAAACATTGGCGGTCACTTAAGTAGGGGTCATGTAACAGCGTGGTCACCTAACTATGTTTTGTAATAGCGTGGTCATCGAAGTTTGTAAATCGTAACCGATAGGCATCTCCGTCGATTTTATACCAATCTCTAGTGAATTTGCCAGCTCAGAGGGTCACATCAGCAACAAATATTTTTATTCCATCTTCTCCATGTTAACAATATTTGAGTTGTGATGGTTCCGCGACTTGTCAAGAGGGCGAGAGACGCGACAACGGGTATGTTACACCTTCTCCCAAGTTAGATGAATCCTAGAATTTTGACTTGGAATGTGAGAGGGATGTGTGATGTGGGCAAACAATTTCGCATTAGAGATAGATGTAGGTTGGTTAGGGCGAATGTTATTTGTTTACAGGAGACTAAGCTTCAAAATTGGGATATGGTAGGTTCAAGGAGGTTAACGGGAGGTAGTAATTTTCAGTGGGCGTGCCTTCCCGCATTGGGGGCCTCAGGGGGCATTTTGACGTTATGGGATAGTACTGTGTTTGAGGTAGAGGCAGAGTGGGTTGGGCGCTATGCGGTAGTGGTGGTCTTAAGGAACATGGTGGACGACTTTGTTTGGATGGTGGTGAATGTTTATGGCCCGCAGGACCTCGATAGTAAGAGACTTTTTATTCAAGAAATTAAGGATATCTGGGGTTGGTGGAATTGGCCGGGATGTGTGGTAGGCGATTTCAATAGTAGTCTAGAATTGAATCTGTTTAATGACTTTATTGAGGAGCTGGCTCTAGTAGATCTTCCTTTGTTTGAGCGGATTTTACATGGTCAGATTTGAGGAGGAATGCGATAGTGTCCAAGTTAGATAGATGTCTGATCTCAGAAGGTTGGGAGGATAGGTTTCCGAACTGTAGAGTACAGGTGTTGGCTCGTACTTGCTCGGATCATAAACCACTATTGATGTCTTGTGAAGAGGAGGAAAGGGTACGTAGACCGTGGAGGTTTGAGACTATGTGGTTCGAAGAGGATTCTTTCCTTAGTTGTGTGTCGGAGACTTGGTTGGCTCAGGTTGAAGGGAGGGGAGATATTTTTCGGCTTGCAGGTAAACTTCGAATGGTCAAGGAGGAACTCAGACTATGGAATTGTAGGGTTTTTGGACGTTTGGATAGACAAATTAAGATTTTCCTGGATGCTATTTCGGCTTTGGATGGGAAGGAGGATGTTGGGATCTTAACTGAGCCTGAAAGAGTCGAGAGATGCAATTTAAAGTGCTCTTTGGATGGAATTTGGAAGAAGGAGGAAATCTTGTGGCGCCAGAGGTCTAGGGAATTGTGGTTAGCTTCAGGAGACAGGAATACTAAATTTTTTCATAAGAGTGCTTCTGCCCGTAGAAGACAGAATTTAGTTAATCACATTGTGGTAAATGGGGTGGCTGTGACGGGTCAGAGAGAGGTGGCCATGGCTGTGGTGAACTTTTACAAAGAGCTTTACTCGGAGAATCGACATGTTAGGCCTTTCCCTGAGTCGGTTCAGTTTAAGTCTCTTCCTGTGGCTAGTTGGGATGTCCTCACGATGAATGCAACCAGAGAGGAGGTGTGGGGAGTGGTAAAGAGGTGCGGTGCAGAGAAAGCTCCAGGTCCAGATGGGTTCTGTTTAGGATTTGTGCAGAAATGCTGGAGTTTAGTTGGGGATGACTTTATGCGTGCGGTGGAGGATTTTCTTCAGAATGGTATTCTTCCTCATAGGGTCTGTCATACTTTTATTTGTCTCATCCCAAAGAAAGAGAATGTGGAGGATATTAAGGATCTACGCCCAATAAGCTTAGTGGGCTGCATCTATAAAGTTATATCCAAGTTGTTGATGGAGAGGCTGAAGAAGGGGATTGCAGAGGTTATCTCGCAGAATCAATGCGCTTTTATTGGAGGGAGGCAAATTTTAGATGCGTCCCTCATTGTGAATGAGGTTATTGATTCGAGGAGGAGGAGTGGTAGGAAAGGTTTGGTCTTTAAACTGGATATTGAGAAAGCGTATGACCATGTTAATTGGGGGTGTCTTATTCGGGTGTTGGTTTCAATGAACTTCCCCCCTAGGTGGGTGGATTGGATGAGAAGCTGCATTGCCTCGCCTTTTTTCTCGGTGCTAGTTAATGGAGAGGCTAAGGGGTACTTCAAGAGCGAGAGAGGATTACGACAGGGGGACTCGCTCTCCCCCTTTCTCTTCACGTGTGTTATGGAAGTGTTATCTGGAATGTTGAATGTGGTGGGGGAGGCAGGAAGATTGACGGGGTTCTTCATGGATGAGGAGGCCGAAAGGGGAGAGGTGAGTCACGTGTTGTATGCAGATGATACTATTATTTTCTGTGAGGCGGAGGAAGGTCAGGTCAATACTCTTGTTGCTACCTTGGTATGTTTTGAGGCAGTCTCCGGTCTGAGGGTGAACTATAGTAAATCTTGCCTTTATCCGGTGGGTGAGATAGCAGATGTTTCTAGGTTTGCAGAGTTATTTGGATGCAGTGTAGGCAATTTTCCTTCAACCTACTTGGGCTTACCTTTGGGTGTGCGGGCAAAGTCGAAGGTTATGTGGGACCCGGTGGTGAACTGTATTACCAGGAGGCTCTCGAGTTGGAAAGCTCGTTTGATGTCTTTCGGAGGGAGGCTCACTATGATCAAGAGTGTTCTATCCAACCTCCCTATCTACTATATGTCCCTTTTTAGGGCCCCAAGTCAGGTTGTTAAGCAAATTGAGAAGGTGCAGTGTCGGTTTTTATGGGAAGGGGTCTCGGATATTCGGAGACTTCACCTTGTGAGGTGGGAGTTGGTGAAGGCTCCGTTGCATAAGGGAGGTTTGGGGGTTCTGGATTTAGGTAGTATGAATAGTGCTTTATTAAGTAAGTGGAGCTGGAGATATGGGGTGGAAAAGGGTGCATGGTGGAGAAAGTTGGTCTTGACCAAATGTGGGGAGGGTCAGAGTAGTTGGAGAATGGTGTGGAATTTTCCTTCGGCGGGGTGGTCGGTTTGGAGGTGGATCGTTCATGATAGCTCTTGGTTCTGGGAGTATGGCCACGTTGATCTGGGTGGGGGTGGGTTTCATTCTGGTGTGATAATTGGGTTAAAGGGGTGAGGTTGTGTGAGGTGTTTCCTCGGGTTGCGGCGATTGCCCAATCCTTGGACTCTTTTGTTTGTGAGTATGTTTCTGGTGTTGACAGGTTACATTGGAGTATTCCGCTTCGAGGGACGGTTAGAGGAGGGGCAGAGAGGGAGAGGTTAACACTTATGAGATGCTTAACGCTTTACCGTCTTCTCTTCTCTCTGAGGGACCATCGTCATTGGTGTGGCCCTTGGAAAAGAGTGGTGTTTTCTCGGTTAGATCTCTCGCCAAAGAGCTGATTGGACGGAAGTTTCAGGGCATGGATGCTTTTCCGGTTGAGACGGTGTGGATGAGGAATGTTCCAACTAAGGTGGCCGGATTCGTGTGGCAGGTGGCGCATGAGAAGATTTCTACCATTGACAACCTCATCCGACGTGGGTGCATGATTCTGAACAGGTGTGTTTTATGTGGAGCGGATGCTGAGTCGATTGTGCACTTGTTTCGGGAGTGTAGTTTTTCTACTCAGGTTTGGTACTTCCTAAGTTCACGACTTTCCGTGTTTGGCCCTTTTCCTTTGCTGGTAAAGGATTGGCTTTGGGCGTGGAAAGGATTGAACTGTGGTTCAGTTCTAAGCCCGTGTGTGATAGTTTTGATTCATGGTTTTCTTTGGGGTATTTGGGGGGAGAGAAATGGTAGGATTTTTAGGGATGTGGAGTCCAACTCCGCTACCGTTGCTTTTAGGATTGCACTTTTGGTTGGACGTTGGGCAGTTTCGAGTGGTTTGATGGGTAGAGATAGCTTGGGGGGGTGGTTGCGGATGTTTCGGGTAGCGGAGCCTCCGGACTAGGCTGTTCCTGTGGGTTTTTTGGGTGGTTGCCTCTGTTTGTGAATACAAGGGTTACTCAAGAGAGGGGTGGGTTGGGTGGGGGTCGCGGTTATGCAGGCCGGGTTGTTTTGTGTGAGATCGGGTAGTTTTGTCGGGCAATTTGGCTAGTTTGAGCCGGCTGCCGTTGTAATCTAGTTTGTGTACAGTTTTTTCTTCTGATTTATTTATATACTCACTTTCATAAAAAAAAAAACAATATTATTTTGTTGGCTGATGTTGCCCTCTGAGCTAGCAAATTCACAGGAGATTCGGTGAAAAATCGTCAGAGATGCATGTCTGTATGATTTACAAACTTAGGTGACCACACTGTTACATGACCCATACTTAGATGACCGCCAGTGTTTTTGACCCTATTTTAAAATCATACAATCACAGAGGGTCCAACCTGTTAGATTTGATATAATTATTGTTCAACTACGATTTATAACAATTTGAGTGGTTGAACCACATATCATTAGACTCACCAATTTGATCGATGGTGTAGTTAAAAATGCTATAGTTATATGATTACCATCTAATACTTTATTTTATTAATTATAGCAAGGAAAATTTATGAAAGAAGTCTATGATATCAATAGATAATAGATATTTCTATTATTTTTAATATTTCTTCAATTAATCTAATTATTTATGCCTAAAATTTTTGGTTGATAATTTAATTTTGAAGATATCCAAAGGCTTAATTATAATTATGAAATAAAATTTTAAAGATAAAAATGTTGAAGAAATCATCAAATGTTTTCTATAGATTAGATAAATGTAGGATTGTGGTCAAAGTGCACATGGTTCAATTATTAACATCTTATCAAATTTTATATAGGATATATAATTTATAATATATAAAGTATAATTACAGTAGACAGTGAGGGTTTTTTTTAACTTTGTTTATAGAAAATATATATAGATGAAAATAATCCAAAATTAGTTTCTCAAGGCAATATAGATATAAATATATGAACATATGATATTGTTCTTTTTTGTATATATTCAGTTCATTAAATTATTTATATTTAAGCCTATTTGATTGCTCATTTACTTTTATAAATATTAATTTTTAAACTGAACATTTAAATTATTGATTACAAAATAAAATTGTAAGCGTTGAAGCCATTTGTTTAAAATATATGAAAAATTATGTTCATAAAAAAGGTTCAATACACCTTCTTGCCCCTCTACTATGCATAGTTAACAAACATACCATTTTACCATTTTAACTGATTTAACGCCCTCTAGTTTGAAGGTTTTAACAAATATGTCCCTCCGTGGACAAATAATATGACATAACACGTATAATCAACACATTAGACATGGTATGTTTGTTAAAAAAAACACATTAGACGAAAAATAGATGAAAAATAAACGGAGAGCGTATTTGTTAAAGTTTTCAAAGTAGAGGGTGTTAAATCGGGTAGAAAATAGCAAAATGGCATGTTTGTTAACTTTGCATAGTAGAGGGGCAAAAAAGTGTATTAACCCTAAAAAATTGAAATGTGGTTAAATTTCATGTTATTTAAGTGTCAAAATCCCATTAATTTTAAGTATGAAATATTATTTATGATATTAAGTATACATACCACACTAAATTATGATTAGTTATTTAAGTATGTCCAGAAATAGTATATATAATATAAAATGTATCAATTAATTTCACTTATAAATTATAATGTAGGAAGAATAAATAATATATTGCATTTTTTAATAGTGAAGTTAATTTTATAATTGTTGTACAATGTGTACAGGATAAATATTAATATAATCTAAAAATTTTAACCTATATTAAAAAATAAAGAAGACCTGAAATATTAATTAATAATTTTTATTTTTTAATGAATATAATTTAGAGTTAGAAGGAAATGAAATAAAAATTATTTGGTGAATAAAAGTGATGAAAAAGTGGACATATATTAAACAATAAAATAAAACTGAAGTATTAATTAATATTTTTTTTTCATTGAATATAATTTATAGTTCACGTTAAAAAATATACATTAGAGTTAAATGAAAATTAAATAATAATTATTTTGTGGGCTAAAAGCTAAATTGTAGGAGAGTGGGATAAAAAAAAGAGATGAAAAACTAAATGATATTAAAAAAAAAGAAAATAAAATATTTGATTGGTGGAATCCCTACACTTAAGGAGAGAAAGAATAAAAGGGGGTCTCTTTTATATTTGCATAATAATAATAATAGAAAATAGATAATAGATAGATAATAGATAATAGATAGATAGATTTGTAGAACTGATACCTGATAAATAGAAAAATAACACTTTAGCCCCATTTACTTTGCCAACTTAACCGATAGCCCCATGTACTATATATAAATTTATCTTTTTACCCCCTCTTACTTCACTCACTTTTCTTTTGGGTCCTTTCGTTCCAATTTTCGTCTTCTTAACGCTTAACAAATGTGTATTCAATGCACAACATCAACTCCAATAACTACGTATTAGATGTTTAAAAAAAACTATGTATTAGCTTATTAAGCATTTTTAATTAAGAATATAAATATATGTAATTACATAGAAAAAAATTGACGGATAAAACTTGTGATTTTAAAATTCTTCATATTTCACCATATTCTTCGTGACACCTCCCCCAATTTGTCTCCCAGACCAACTCTCTATCTTTTACCTCTGATATCTCTCTCCGTCGGCGTGAAAATGTGTCCAGTTTTAGCGTTACAAAGATGAAAATTGGAATGGAAGGACTCAAAAGAAAAAGTGGCAAATTAGAAATTGTCGTGCTATTTTCTATAAGGGAAAATGGCATTTTGGTCCACTCTAGTTTTCCAAATTAACAAATAGTCTCATATATTATAAATAGCTCTTTTTACCTTCTCATACTTTGACAACTTTGCCGTTTGGGTCCTTCCGTTCCAACTTTCTTCTCCGTGACGTTAATTGATTCGCATTCAGTACACCACATTAGCTTCAATAGTCATGTATTAGCTTACTAATAGTTTTTTAATTGAGAATACAAGTATATATAATTTGATAGGATGAAATCGACGAATTAAAAGTTTAGTTTTAAAAACCCTTCGTATTTCACCATACTCTTCGTGATACCTCCCCAATTTACCTTCCTAACCAACTCTTCATCTCCTGTCTCCGATATCTCTCTTTGCCGGTGTGTGGATGTGTCCAAATTTAATGTTAAGAAGATGAAAGTTGAAACAGAAGGACCAAAATGAAAAAGTAATGGAAGTATAAGGGGGTAAAAAGAGCAATTTAGGGAGCTATTTGTTAAGTTGGCAAAGTATAGTTGGCAAAGTATAGTGGGCAAAGTGCTATTTTCCCTTTCTATTATAAATATTTTATTTGAAGAAACTGTCAAGCTCGTATTATTAATGTTTCAGATCATTGCACGTCTTCGACAATGTAGACTCGAGCAAAAAGGAGGAACATGCCCAACAAATGGCGATGCCAAAGAAAAAGAACGCTAAGTTAATTCATGCTCGACCTTATTTCCATTCCTCCTAACACTTCTCACCTAAAACAAAAGTTGAGAGTTACAAATTTCATCGAAATATGTGGAATACGTTCTCCTATGTAACAATAATAAAAAAAATGTTCTTTAAATCGGTGGAATACGTTCTCCTATGTAACAAGTTACACATTTGAAATAATGAAAAGGTCTCCTATTTCACACCATGTTTTGTTGATATTCAAACTAGACTGCTAGAGTTTAATAATTTATTCTCTATCACTATATCACTCGGGGTTCGATCTTTCAGAATTTTTGTTTTTCAAGATGGTCTTCATACCTTACTCTTTGTTTCATATATTGTTCCTATTTCATTAGGCACAGGATCCGGGTCCAACCCAAAAACACGGAAGGGCAATTTTGGAATTTGAAAAAATTAAATAGAGTAGGTCGAAGTTGAAGCCGTCGTAGGTGGCGGCGGCTAATTACTCGTCGTGCTTGAGGATCTCTCGGCGGAGGCAATGGTAGAGTGGGTTGAGGAGGCTGCCTTCGTCGTCGCCTTCAACGTCACCGGCCCAATCATAGTCGTCGGAGAAAGTAATGATTTGGATCGTGGTTTTGGTGATTCAGTGATTTCTGGAAGAATACCGAAAGAAGGATTATTGTCCTGGCCGTTTCCATTAGTTCGGCTGCAACCCAGGTTAGATTGGGAAGATGATGACAACGAATTTTGATTTTGATTGGGACAGAGATTTTGATTTCTCTAATAGATCTTTCTTCATCCGTCATCGGCCAAGAGACGTAGCAGCGGCGGTGGAGCAGATTAGAGGATAAATGATTATTTTGTGAATTGGATAATTTAAGTGACTGATTTGCAGTAATAAACAAACCTGAACAGTGTTTGGTTACTTTGACACTAGTGTAAATAGTTATTTCCAGTGAGAGTTTGTACCATTTCTTAAAAATTTGAAGGTAAAAATTGTTAAAATAAGTCTATATCTATATAATATATATAATATGTTCATTGAATAACGTGTTAACTAGATCGTATAACTAGTTCACAAGTTATCAGCTAAAAAATTCGTTAACTAGTTATCTTATCAACGATGTTAACTAGTTACCCAATCACGATATTAACAAAATAACTTGTTATCAAGTAAAAAAATTGTTAACTAGTTAACTCGATAAGTTAATTAGTAAATTAAATTTGATAACTAGTTATCAACAAAAAAATCGTTAAACTAGTTAACTATATAAGTTAACTAATTAACAACACGTTTACTAGTAATATGATCACGATCGATGTTAACTAGTTAATTCGATAAGTTAACTAATTTTGGTAACTAGTTATCATCTTAATAATGTTAACTAGTTATTTTAATCATGATGTTAACTAGTTAACTCACTAAGTTATCTAGTTAACTTATTTTGATAACTAGTTATCAACTAAAAATCTTGTTAACTAGTTATCTGGTCATGATGTTAACTAGTTAACTCGATAAGTTAACTAGTTAACTAATTTTGATAACTAGTTATCAATTAAAACTCTTGTTAACTAGATATCTAAATCAAGATATTAACTAGTTAAAAACAACATAACTAGTTAAATAACTTGTTAACAAAAAATCTTGTTAAAATTGATTATGATAATTTGTTAACTAGTTATAAGTAAAATAACCTATGAACTAGTGCAGATACCTAGTTATCAGCCAAAAAAATATGTTCACTACTTAACAGAAAAAAGACATTGTTAACTAGTTATCAACAGAAAAAGGTGTTAACTAGTTAACATGTACTCGCCGAAAAAGTCACCGGAGTTTGTTCGCCCGTCGGAAAAGTCACATGAGTCTTGCCGAAAAAGTCATCATACGTTGAACCGGAGAAAGCAATGTAAAATTTAGTATGTCGAAAAAATAATAGAACTGGAATTTGAGTTGTAGATTAGGACCAAAATTATTTTTTCATTATTTCATAAAAAATGTATTTATTAATGATCATAAATTTAATTATCAATTTATGATATTTTGTGGTATTGTATGTTTAATCTATGCCTACTCTGTTCAAAATTAATTATTAATAAATGATTATGTCATTTAATCACTTAAGTTACTTGGCTCAAATGGTAAATGAGTTGTTCTTTTACTTTGAGGACTAGGGTTCAAATCTGAGGAGTTACAAATTTAATTTCACATTTGGTAATTCTGTAAAAAAAATGTAGAATTGGGCCCAGCCGAAAATATGCAGAATTGGGCCAGCCGAAATATTGTTCAACCGGTCTGATGGTTTGATTTAAAAAAAAAACTTAAAATATGTGTGAAATGTCCTAAATACCCCCTAATAATTTAGACCATTAGATTGGTCAAAAAGTCAAAGGTGATCTAATGGTTGAGATGAAGGTTGGAAGTTTCCAACCCTTGCAAATGGTTGGATGGGGATCCGCTGCCATTTCATTATATGACGATTGATTTTTTTATATTAGTGAAATCTTTATAATTTTCACCTAAATATACCCACCAAATACCTTCGAACATCCACTCGAATTCTGGCCGATAATTTATAACTAGGGGCGGCGATTACCCATCCGCAAATTATTTTGTCCATATCTAACTTAATATATATTTAAATGGATCGGATATGGATCAACACTAAATGGATCAGATTTTATTTGGATCGGATCAAATCGGATATGGATTTTACATTTAATTCAAGTTGGATTTGGATAAGATTTGGGTAATCCATTTACAATATATTAGAAAAAAACCAACAAATCATCATGATTCATATGAAATTATGAATTATGATGAACAACAATTATACTGACTTTCACATATTTTTTTTTCATAGATTTTCACCAACCAACTTTTTGCCGGTAAAATTTCAATAAAAAAAAATTCGCCGCCATAAATTACTGGCATAGTTCTATTGTCAAAATTATACCAAAAAGCTCTAATTTGATTGCCTGAAACTAAAATTTAATAGCATAAATAAATAAATAAATAAATAAATAAATAATAGGAGAAATGAATGATTTGATTGGTTTATTTTATAAAGTTTTATGCAAAATCTTTATAAAATAAACTAACCAAATCATTTATAAACCAGTCAAATCATTTCTCTCTTATAATTTCTTCTTATTTATTTATTTAATGCTATTAATGTTTAATTCTAACCAATCAAATTAGAGAATTTAGTATAAAGCGATTTTTGGGGAAGCCAACACATGGGTTGGGAGCGGTTTGTTTTTCCTAGACTGTCCCACCTTTTTGGTGGTTTCCGTTTTGTGATTTTGGTAGCGGAACACTTTTGGGGTGGTCCGTGTGTATATGTGGCTTTGTTTATTTGTTTAATGAAAATTTCTACCATTTATAAAAAAAGAACAACTTAACTAGTTAGATAACCCATTAACAAAATATCTGTTAAAATTGACCATGAAAATTCGTTAACTAGTTATCAGCAAAATAACTTGTGAACTAGTGTAGAAAACTAGCTATCAGTTTAAAAACTGTGTTAACTAGTTATCAATTACAAAAAACTATTAACTAGTTATCAACAAAATGAGTGTTAACTAGTTAACATGCCTTCGTCGAAAAAATCGTCGAAGTTTGGTCGACCACTGGAAAAGTCACATGAGTCTAGCCGGAGACCGCCAAAGAAAATTGAGTATTTTAAAAAAACAAAAAAATTAATTAAGTGCGAAACATCCAAAATACCCCGTAACAGTCTAGATCATTAGATTAATCAAAAGGGTCAAATGATGATAAAAAATGATCTAATGGCTAGAAAAAAGTTCTATCAAAATCCAACCCGAGCATCTCCCATGGCCCTAAATTTTAAAGCTTTATGGTACAAGCTCCAATTTGATTGGTTGATATTAAAAAGAATTAAATTAAATAAATAAATAAGATGTAATTATAGAAGAGGGAAATGATTTGATTGGTTCATTTTATAAAGCTTTATGCAAAAGTTTTATTGTAATGGAGTTTTTGCATAAAGCTTTATAAAATGAACCAATCAAATCACTTTCTCTCTTAATTTCGTCTTTTTAATTTATTTAATTCAATTCTTTTTAATACCAACCAATCAAATAAAATTTTTTATTATAAAGTTTTAAAATTTAGGATCATTGGAGATGCTGTTGAAAAGTTGGACCCTCACCCTCATTCACCTCATTGTATGCATCTACTCATTTCAATGAGGGCTAAAATATAAGCAAGTTCAACTCGCTAAAGACACGTCTAGAAAATATTTTTTTTCATTGGAAATAATATTAAATAAATTTTCTTCCTCCAATTTATCGTGGAAATGTTTAAATTTGATTTATGTAATATTTTGTGAGTGAAGTTTCCTAGATGGGTAGATCAGTATACGAAAGATTATAGGGAAAATAGCACTTTCCCCCTCTACTTTTCCAACTTAACAAATAGCCCCCTATACTATAAATCACTCGTTTTACCCCCTCCTACTTCGACTACTTTGCCGTTTGGGTCCTTCCGTTCCAACTTTCGTATTCGTAATGTTAATTGATGCGCATTCAGTACACCGTGTTAGCTCCAATAGTCATGTATTAGCTTACTAAGCATTTTTTTTAATTAGGAATATACGTATATATATGGTTAGATAGGATGAAATCGACGAATAATATATATGTGGTTTTAAAATCATTCGTATTTCACCATACTCTTCATGATACCTCCCCAAATTACCTCCCTAACCAACTCTTCATCTCCTACCTCTGATATCTCTCTTTGTCTGAGTGTGGATGTGTCCAGATTTAATGTTAAGAAGACGAAAGATGAAACGGGAGGACCAAAACGGCAAAGTAGTCGAAGTAGGAGGGGGTAAAATAACGAGTGATTTATAGTATAAGGGGCAATTTGTTAAGTTGTCAAAGTAGAGGGGGCCAAAGTGTTATTTTCCCAAAATTATATTACAAAAAAGGAATATACTTCCTTGCTTTTGCAGTGACAAGAATGGACGACCGATGAATTCCATGAAACATATATTGAGATCTATGTAGGTGAAAAAAGAATTCCTAACATGAAGCGGGAACAAGTCTTGAGTTGACTCTGTGGCATCACCAAGTTCCATACGGATGAAATTAAATAATAAAAAGATCATTGAATTGTATATATATATGTATATTATTTAAGGATGAAAAGATAACTTTGTAGTATTATCTTGTCCATAAGTACATTGAAAGGTAAAACAATGTAGGTTAAATAGATAAGACAAGATGCCTCAAAGAATAAATCAGTTTCAGTCTTTCAAATGGAAGGAGTGCAATCCACGTTATCTTTAATTACAAGTATTATTTTTGTCTGTGGATAAATTATTATACTCACATTTATATGGGATTTTTTGTTTTCATAGATACATAATTGACACATTCAAAATAGGTATGAACAATTTTATTTTATAAAAATAGATAATTTTAATGAGATGGTTAGAGATGTTGGGTCAACTGATTACTGATTACTGATTTGGTATGAGAAATTCTAGAAACTAAAAAGTGTGACGGTAATTAGGAGGCGTGATGTCTATCAAATTAGCTGGAATTCTGGTATAAATTACGCATGTGAGAAGTTAAAAAATACTTCAAACTGGTTGCATCTGAGCAAATTTAGGAAATGTCGACTAATACATGTGGTAGGAATTATTAGAACCCTAATTTTTGGTTTTATAGATATGTTATCGTTTATAATGTTACTATTTGTTTTATGCAGATGTTAATGTAATAATGCACAAATTTTGACATGGGTGAGAGGAGCCTTGACGAAACTATATTTTTTTCAGTCGAATATGATTATGGATCACCTGTGCGTGTTAATCATTTCCTATTTATCTCTTTGTGTGAGAGTAAACAAATGCTTAAAAGTGAGGTTAATTTGATAATGCGTGATTTAGCAATTTCATCTCTCCTTATTAAGTGATAATCCATGTTCTTTTCATCATTTTGTGCATTAGTTTGTGTAGCTTTCATTACTTGTACTAATTGACTTGTTTTAGTCCCGTCGATCCTTTTTGGTCTATTTGATGTCGCTTTAGAGTTTTGTGACTTCTATAGGTCACAAACATCGTGGAGATAGCTTGGAGGAAGTGACATGGACATAGTGATCATCAAAGATGCATAGAACACGTTGGAAAGACCACAATCCGAATTTGAAAAAAAAGCGGGCACTTGTGGATAAAAGTCCGCACACTTTTCTGGTGAAATGAACACTTCTTTCTCGGTGCCGCGAGTTGGGAGAGTATTTAAAGGATGGTCAGCCCAATTGGTTTAGAATTCTCACTTTTGATAGACAAGGATGGTTGACAGCAACTTCTATACAAATTTTGGAGCTTCTTTGGAGACTTTGGAACGGTGGAATCATCATCCACCATTTTGGATTGCTTAGAGTCATGATCAGATGTTGAAGCTATATGGTCTTGTTAATCAAGATTAGGGTTTTAGTGCTTTCCTCTATTAACCCTAATTCTTCCATGGATTCTTGTATGAATTTTTATTTCTCTTCCATGAACATGAGCTGCTAAGTTGTTTGTGCTTAGATAATTAGATAAACACTAGGTGGTCTAGGATTTTTGTATGATTAAAGATTGGCCCGTAGTTAATTAAAGTTAAGAGGTCAGTTTATGTTTGACTTCGTGCTTGATTGTTATCTTATTATTGATTCATAAGCTCGATTGGAATTTGGTTAGGTTCACGATTGACTCAAAAGAACACCTTATCTTAGAAAATAGAAATTTACTACTAGGCTAGCCAATTAAGTTAGTTTGTCGCTAGTTGCAGTTCATAGATCTTAAATTAGGAGGTGTTAACGTTTTTGGTACTTAACGTTTGGGTAGATTCCATTTTGGTGCACATCGTTTCAAAAATTTCATTCCAGTCATGATCGTTTTAGAAAATCTCGAAACGGTATTTTCGTATAATTCTATCCATATTTTCCGTTATATGATGATGTGGCAGCTGAGTCACACATTCCTATTTTCTGTTTAGAAGGGAAGAAGGTTAGAGGTGGAGTGGAGGAGGATGGTCATTATTGCCATTATGCATATGACACATGAGTCCTGGCTAACAATGTCGCTAACACATGTGGAGCAAGCTCGACGGTTGAGTTGGAGAAGCTTGGTTTTTAATCCAATATTGGTGAGTCCTTTTCCTGAATGTTCGCTTCCTCCTCGTCATCCTAATATTTAACAACTGCTGTGTTATAGTCGGTTAACGGTCCCGAAATAACCTGCCCCGAGGGAATTATTAAGTTCCCTGTTCTATTTTCCAGCTACGACTATTAGATACAACTAAGTGATAACATTACACAACTAATTGTCTCACCCTCTTATCTAGTGTGCTAATTGTTTCACCCTATAGGTTCTGGTGGAGCAATAAGTGTTACAACCTTGTACGATTGGAGGATAATTGATGTATGGAGTGAAGCCTCTCTTGCTAGTCTGTTGTATAGTCAGATGTCACGGAGGTTCCTAAGCAGTACCTAGATGTCACGGAGGTTCCTAAGCAGTACCTAGCTCGCAAGCCATACAAAGAAAATGTAGTAAGAATAGGATTATGAATGAGAGGTAAGACCTAGGAAATTGTAGTTTTGGGGTCAAAATTACGTAACTATGTACCGTGAGTAGCAAAAATTCGAAATATGTCAGAATTAGGGCAAATATTAGGGGCAGCCAGCGCCTAGCAGGCTAGGGTGTGGCCAGCCAATTTCAATACTTAAGGAAATTAACAAATAGGGAAAATTACACTTTGGTCCCTCTACTTTTCCAACCTAATAAATAACCCCATATACTATAACACACTCTTTTTACCCCTTTTATTTTGACTGCTTTGCATTTTGGGTCCTTCCATTTCAATTAACGTTTTCATGATGTTAATTGGTGCGCATTCAGTACAAGACGTTAACATGTGTGTTGGAAAAGTTGTACTGAATGCGCACCAATTATAAGTTGGAAAAGTAGAGGGACCAAAGTGCAATTTTCCCTATTTGTTAATTTTGTTAAGTATTGAAGTCGGCTGGCCAGCGCCGAGCATGCTAGCCAGCGTGGCACAC
The DNA here is from genome assembly GCA_034768395.1 of Linum lewisii. NCBI lineage: Eukaryota > Viridiplantae > Streptophyta > Magnoliopsida > Malpighiales > Linaceae > Linum > Linum lewisii. Next base: position 17,703,304 of record CM068302.1, read on the forward strand.
CCTGACCTGCTAGGCGCTGGCTGCCTCTAATATTTGCCCTAATCTGGACATATTTCAAACTTTTGCAACTCACGTTACATATTTACGTAATTTTGACCCCAAAACTACAAAACCCATAAGACCTATAAGGAGAGTTCGGGTTCCCATGTGTGGTATACAGTGTTTCACTACAAAAAATTTAACCTTTAGCTACTGCAAAATTACAACGGCATGAAAATGCAGTAGCAAATAGTTGATATTTGCTACGACATTCACTATTTCATGTAGTAATTTGCAGTAGCAAATACTATTTGCCACACCACTATTGCAGTAGCAAATACTATTTGCCACACCACTAATAGTGGTGTGGCAAATAGTATTTGCTGCTGCAAATTACTACATGAAATAGTGATTGTCGTGCTACTACATTTTCATGCCGTTGTAATTTTGCAGTAGCTAAAGATCAATTTTTTTGTAGTGTTTAGAGCATATAAGGTAGGCAGGATGATGTCAAATCTCTTAATTATGGGGTCACCATGATGTTTAGAATGACTTGGGGATCTGAGCCGAATTGCCACGTTTTACTAAGTTGGATCTTTGTTTGATGAGATCTCGACCCTTGAGAGATTAAACGTCAAATTTTTTTTGGTGAAAACCCTAAACGACCGGACTTGATATCTTACTGCTTATTACCCAACCAACCCAATGTATCGTAGGCCGCTGTACGAAGTCGTTAAGACTTGGCTTATCATATTCAATAAGATCTCCAATTATCATCCCATAATCCATTCAACAACGTGTTAATTATTTGAGGCCTGATAAATATATGGAATCGTTTGGTTGATTCATTGAGAATTGGCTTAAATAATTACATACAAATCCTCCGTGTGTCAGGAATTGAAACCCAATTCATTAACCAAATCACCCCTGTATTCATCAAGAAAACAAAATAGAGTTAAACCAGAATTATCTGTTACAAAGACCATGAGGAAGAATACAAGTTGGACTGTCAACCTAAGTGTCAATCAGAAGAGGGGAGTGTGGGACAACATTCTTGTTAGGGCAAGTACCCACTTCCAGGTGTTGCATGTCATGGAATCTTGTCATTTTGGGGAATATAAAGATAGATCATCTACTGATATGATAGAAACTTGGACTTTCAGTCGAATTGACACGGACTTGGTAAAAAAAAAAAAAAAAAAAGACTTGGATATGATAGCTTAGCTTCCCCATTAATTTTGGTCCCCATCCATGTCGTTATAATCATAGTAATTATAAGTTATAACCAATTTTCAACAATAATATATGTATAAATTAATATAAAAATGATGCGTATAAATGCGGTAGACGAAGCCATGAATGTCAGCCCAAAAATAAGCAAGTGGGTCTACTCTCTTAGGCAAATATTAGGAAAACAAGAACATCAAAATTTTGGATGGATCCATTTCTAATGGAGCGGATTTCAGTCAGAGATGTCTCTCTGTTTGTCTTCAACCTCAGTTTATTTATATTAGCTCGTCACCATCTCTACAAATTAATGCTAACTAGTTATGACCCACCACCATTAATCAATATCCAAATGAAATTGATTATTAGCTTGTTCACATTAAGTGCAGATTTAGACAAATATGACACACAGATAGCGAGGTCTTGGGCGTGTGCCCACCATTAGTCGGTGTTGGCCAACTTTGGTTTCAGAGGAACCAGCCAGTGATGCACTGGTTGGTTGGTGCCTCGTTGGCTGGTTCTTCTGAAACCCTAGCTCCTCAACTTTGAGTATAAATATCCCCTCTTAGCTTTAGTTTTCACCACATCTTTCTCTCCTAATCCTGAGTTGATTCAAACAATCACTTTATTGCAATTTTGTAGATGGCCTCTTCAAGTACCGGTAAGTGAAAAACAATATCCCGCAGTAGGCCCTAACAGTATAATATAAACAAGTCATTATGAAGATTAAAAGATATGTTAGGACTCATATTTGATGGGTTTAAATAAGATGTTAGATTATATTTTTTGTCTCTATCTTATTGTTGTTACCTCCATATTCATAAACTTATTTTACTCTTGTTCTTATTTGTTATTTCGATTACTTTACTCTTGTTTCCATCTTTTGCTACAGTGTTATGGTAAGTCACTATAATCTTTCTCATCACCGCTTTTCTTTGGGGTTATATATGAAGTGAGTCGCTCAAGAGTCGGCTCCATTTTTTTTTTTCAAAAAAATTCGTTCGTGAGATCGCTCGTCGTAAGCTAAATGAACATGCTCGTCAGCTAAATGAGGCTAGTTCGAGCTAATATGTTGGTCGGCTCAGCAAGCTCGTGAGGTAACTCGTTGCGTTAGCTCGTTAAATTAGACTCACGAGCAGGCTCAATTATAACTCCTGAGCTATTATAACTCATTCCTTATTACAAATCCAATTTTTGAACTAATCAATCTAATTTCTAAATTCTAAGTGTAATTCTAGTCCCTAATACGGTAACTAAATAACTAACCCCTAAAATTGAAGAATAAACCCTAATATGATAATTCCCAGTTCCCATAGTCTCACGACGATACATTCTTGTGTATTATGCACAAGATGGTTAAATGCATTGTCTGTCAAATGAAACACAAGGTATATATTATGCTAGTAATTTCTCTATTCACACTTACCTGATCTATATATATATTATTATTACGAACAAATTCTTCTTCCCAAAGCATATCCATTCAAATAATTCTGGCTCCAATGTAATTAAGTCCTAATATTAGGACACTTAACCTGTCCAGAGTAAATCCAACACTACATGATACAAAGTGACAAACCCAGATTTAAACATTGGAAATAACGGGAAAAAAAACCTTGGAGATAGACAGATCCAATGAATGAGTTGTGTGTAAATTAATTATAAAAGAATGAAATTTGACTTAAAAAAACGTTTTTTTCACATATAATATATCACAAATAAGTTAAAAACAACTATGAGAAATTAGCACATAGGGACATATCAATGTTAGGAAGTAACCAAGAAAAAATTCAAATAAATAATAATTAAATAAAACAGCTACAAACTAATCTCTTAAAATCAAACACAGAGCCAGCCAATGTACGTATAGAATACCCCACCATTTCACCACCTAGCTCCCCTCAAAAACCAAGTTGCACAAAAGACTTCCAACCCATTAAGCAATCATCTTCCATCTTTCCTCCCCAAAATCCCTCTCTTCTTCTGTTTTTGGATCATATATTTATGTAGCTAGAAGAGGATTCATGGAGCAACCTTGGATGTGGAGTCTTGGTACTAACAACAAGCATCAAAGACAAATCATGGAGCTCAACAATTCCTCCCCTCATCTTTATAACCTTCACCAACCACCACCACCACCACCACAACCATCTCATACCAACCTCTCGTGCGCTTCTTCCTACGACGACTCGTCGTGGGAAGAACAGGCGTTTGCAGAAGATGCTGCAGGGCCACTAGGAGGCTGCATATGGCCTCCCAGGTCCTACTCATGCACCTTCTGCAGACGCGAGTTTCGATCCGCGCAGGCCCTAGGTGGGCACATGAATGTTCACAGGAGGGACCGAGCTAGACTTAAACAGTCTCCCATCAGCCCCACCAGTGTTGATCCTCTCATCAACCATCTTCATCAGAATCATCAGCATAATCGAATTAGTGACCGCAATTACCCTCCGATTCAACCATCTTTCGGTTATCAATTCGCAGCTGATCCCTCCCGCCAGATTCCAACCTCTAATTTTGTTTATTCCAATAATAGCCCTAACCCTAGCCCTGATCCACCAGCTTCTTCTTCACCTCCTGAGAACCCTAGGGTTTCCAGCTCGGAGAAGACGTTTTTGCCCTCGGCAGCTGAAGAAGAGAGACAGCACAGGAAGAGACCCGCACCCGGATCTATCTCTCCTCCGGTGCAGCAGAACAACACGGCGGCGGCTGCAAGAGAGGAAGAAGAAGACGATAATTACAAGAAAATGAATAGATGTAGTAATAAGAATTCAAGAGAGGAGTCGGCGGCGGAGGAAGAGGCCGAAGATGATGAGGCGGTGGAGAGATACAAGAGGAGGAGAATCCAAAGAACGCCGCCGCTGCCGTTGGGGATACCTAGGTTGCCGGAACGCCGTGAAGAGGTGTTTGAAATGACCCACAAGAGTAAAAGTGGCGGCGGTGGTTGTTTGAGGGAGGAGTTAGATCTGGAACTCAGGCTTGGAAATCGGCCTAAGGTAAAAAGTGTTTAAACCCACATAGTAATTCCTTTGTATTTTTTTTTACATATTTCAAACTAAAATTTCAGAAATTTTTACTTTTTTTTGGGGGTGTTTGGATTTCCATTATCTTGATTTGATATTTTGAAAGATGGGCATCAAGTTAATTGCTTTAAGCCCTTCTCTATTGCTTTCTCTTGATCGAGTTTGAGCTGGAATTGGGACTTGTGTGATCATGAGATCTCTGAATCAATATAACTTATGGGTTTTATATATTGAGATGTCCCGCTTTTGATTTCTATGTCCCGACTCTCATATATGTTGTATGTAAGCTTATCAATGTTATCGACACTTACGAAACACAATAACAAAATGGTGATTTTATGATTTTTATCTATAGCTCAATCTTGTATTCTTCACTCTATAGGAAACCCCGATCAATGGTTCATTTCAACAAAATCTTGTTGAATTCGAATAATCATAATCTACAGTAACAAAGTTGATGTTTTGTTATCCAATTTGGTATTATATTATTTGTCAACTTTTTCAATGACGAAAAAATCTCGTAATGGGTTGATTCGGGTGTCATCAACTTAAGGTAAACTCTTTGCCCTATTTCGCTTTATTCACTTTTGTGTCGGTAGCATGGTTTTCAGAACCGGACCGGAGGTCGAGCCGGCAAGGTCAAGGGTTTAGGGTTTAATGGTTTAACCGGGGTTGGACCGTTTGCATATCGGGGTCAGACCGTTTTAATTATTAAATAAATAAATAAATATAATTAAGTCGGACCGGCCAAGTTTTTAATTAAGCCGGATCAAACCGGAGGTACAAAGAGTACAATTATGAGTTATTATAAGAAATTTAGGTACCAAAATATATTTCCAAAAAAAAAAGAGGTGCCGAAATATAATAATTGCTGAGTATATATAATCTCAAAACCCTAAATCTAATTTCTCAAACGGCCGCCACCACCTACAGTTACACCTTTCTAAATCTAATTCTCATCCACTAACCTCTTCCAAATCTGTCATTCCTTATTTCCTTTCTTTTTAAATTTAATGAGCAAGAAGCGCTGGCCATTCGCAATTGCGCCGCGTCGATGTGGTCGCAAGAGCCTGCCTTCAGATCTAGGGTGAGAACGGAGGAGAGGCTGGCTGGGCGAAGGTGGTCGGGAAGGCCTGAATTAGGGACGCTGCACGTCCGACGTCGCCGGTTGGTGGAAGAAGGGGTTGGCGGAGGAGCAGCTTCTGGCGTTTAGTGTATCGGTTGGTTGAGAAACAGAATTGGCCATTCGTAGCACACGGAGAGACGGTGGGTGGGTCTGAGATGCGGTGGATGAAATGGTCTAACCGGCGATATCGAAAGCGATTCAACCGGCCGATTTACCCAGTTCAACCGGGTCAACGCCCGGTTTGACTGACTGACTCAGAACCGCGTGCCGTTGCCGGAGAAAAGACCGGCTCACGGTCAAACCGGTCGGACCGGCCGGTCCGGTCCGGCTTTGACAACCATGGTCGGTAGTCAAGTCCTATTACTGTTTTTGGTTGGCACAAGGTGGAAGCCCACAACCTAGAAAGTGATCCAAATTTGTTACCTTCGAATGTTTCACTTATTAGCTCTCAACGAATAAGATCATCTTTAGGCTCGCCTGAACGAATAAGATCATCTTTAGGCTCGGCAATCTCGAGATACAACTATCTATGACAACCCTTCTCTAACAAAATATTATGAGTATGAACTAATGAAACAGTATAGGGTTTGGACTGTTTCCCCTCTCTCTATCTATGCATTAGTTTATAAGTGCAAAGTGTTCTTTATCGAGAAATTCCGTCAGTGGGTTGCTGGCTGATGATTCTCTTGAAAAGATGAGTGAATATGGGTTGGAAACTTGGAATTGGAATGTCTGTTTGTGTGTCTCTCTGCAAAACAAATGAATAAACAAAAGGAAACCAAACTAGGGCAGAGGGATGATGTAAGTAAAGAACAAAATAGTGTTTTTGTTTCTGTGTTTAGGTTTTTTCTTGCATGGAAAATATAGGGCTCGTTTCCCTATTCACTACTTCTGTCTGTCTGTCTGTCTTTCTGTCTAAGTCTCACTGACAAACCCTTTCTAACGAGTGAGTGAGTGAGTAAGACCAAAACAAAGGACACCTACCAGTCACAGAGATTGGCTTTTCCAAACCCAAAATTATATATAAAAAAAAAAGTCAGACAGACACTCTTCATTATTTATCGATCTGATCTGTTTTAGGGTTTCAATAATGAATGTTTTTTCTTCTTAAGCTCACATAAGAGTCCATCTGCTTGTGTACTGTTCGATAGCTTTTTCTGTGGTTTCCTATAATCCTTCCAAAATTGCCACCAACTAAAAGGAATCACTCCATTATTTTTCTATATATTAAACAAATGGAGAATATTGTTGCATCAAGACTTGGGTGACTGGGTCGAGATATGCTCTAACGCATCTTTGTCTGATTGATATCCTTCTCTCTCTCTGTGTGTGGGCCACCACTACTACTACTACTGTGTATGTATATTTGTTTATTCTTTCCCACATGGAATTTTTACAGATTACTGTCTGTATATTTTCACAAAGAATTTGGATTCTCGTGTGTGTATGCGTTGAAACTCTTACCCCTAACATTCTAGCTATAACGCAGTATGAGGGTCTAACTAGAAATCACACAGTCGAAAACAATGACAGATAATATAGTTTAGGGATGTCAATTTGCTAAAAGATTGACTACTATTGGAGCAGTTGGTTATTGTTGAAGATCACAGATGAATTGACATGCTTCCAAGAATGAAAGTTTCAAAGAATATTCTTAGGCTATTGATGGACAAGGTTTCCTTTGAGATCTGTACAAACATTGATTCATTTAATGGACATGGCTTAGCGAGCTTTGCCGATTGGAGATCGGCTGTGGAGAGCCTGTGGTGGATGTCGGGTGATTACAAGAGAAAGGATAAAACGCGTCGTTTCGATTTGCTCACATGTCAATATGACAACTTACGAGCTGGGTCAGTATAACGTGTCAACAAAATCGTAACGGCGTTTATCAAAATTCTAAAGGAATGGCTTCTTTGTTAAGCATTTTAAGTAGAGGGGTGTGTTTTGCACAAATAATTGTAAGAGGGCTTCTTTGTTTGCGCAAAAAATTGTAAGAAGGCTTGTTTGTTATCTTTCAATAGTACATGGGCCTCCGACCTATATCCATAATAATAAAAAATAATAATAATAATAATAATAATAATAATAATAATAATAATAACAATGATAATAGGTGTTCTAAACCCGAAAAGGGTGGTACAACTATTTTGTACCATGTGACCGACCCCTTTCACACATGGACTCCGGCTTGCTGTCAAACAAATCCCCTTCCTTGATAGTGTCAAGGAAGGATCTCAGCCATTGATTTATTTTTTCAGATCTAATGGTTTAAATTAAAAGGGTAAAAGGGTCATTTCACCATTTAATTTAATTTAATTTCTTTTTTAGTTCTTTCTAATTAAATTCAAACAGCCGATTACCGAAACTCCGGCGACCGGAGCTCCGACGACTTCTCCGATGAATTTTCCAGACGATCGGAGCTCCGATTTTGAAAATTTTTTCGGCCACCGGACCACCGTCGTCGGGCCTATTTTTCTAGAAAAAAAATTTTCGGTGACGTTTCGTACTCGTTTTTAATATGTGTACACATTTTTGTACATGTGTACGTACACATTTTTGTACAGAAACTGTGTACTCATTTGCAAAGATTTTTCGTACACGTGTTATACATGTGTACATGTTTCTATACATGTGTACATGTTTTGTACACATTTTATACGCGCACACGTTTATGTACTTACATTTTTGCACACGTGCACACACTCTTTGTACACGTGCACACAATATCTTACATTTTGTTTATGTACACGTGTACACACATTTTATACATGTGTACACCTATTCGTACACGTGCACACTTATTTTTTACACTAGTGTACACATATTTTGTATAAATCATGTGTACACGTTTTATACATGTGTACATGTTTTATACACGTACACATTTATATACTTACATTTTTTATACACGTAGACTTATCTTGTACACATGTATAAATGTGTACACCTATTCGTACACGTGCACACTTATTTTTACACTAGTGTACACATACTTCATACTCGTGTGTACATATTTTGTATAAATCATGTGCACACTACTTAATAATATAATGTGTGTACATGTGAACGCCTATTCGTAAACGTGCATACCTATTTTTATATACTAGTGTAAACATATTTCGTACTTGTGTACACATTTTTTTACAAACCATGTGCATCTATTCCATAAGATAATTTTATTATTATATAATATCAATAAGTGTTTGGTAGCATAGTGGTAGGAGTTTAGTATTTGGTAAAACAGGTCATGATTTCGAATCACATCAACAATTCTTTTTTAAAAAATATATAATTTTATTGAGGACGGCGGCGGCGACGGAGGATGACCGGCGGCAGCGACGGCATCCGCGCGGCGGCGACGGAGGATGACCGCGGCGCACGGATGCGGCATGCCCGGCGGCGGCGGAGGATGCCGGCGGCGGAGGATGACCGGCGGCGGCGGCGGATGACCGGCGGCGGGAGGCCCGGGGACTGCCGGCGGCGGCGGAGGGCCTGAACAACTTTTTGAAAATCCCCAAAGTGCCCTTCCTTGATGGATCAAGGAAGTCACTTTCCTTGATCCCAAACCGGACCCTCACACATGAGAACTGGATCACCAAACTTCAACACTCCATCTTGAGATGAATTCCCTCTTGTAGAAAATAATAGCAATCACCCCCCTAAGACGAGTAATCACCACCATGCACAAAACTCCCACCTGGACTAGACTATAATAGCTACTGAGCTTGGCATAACTTAAACTTAGTAGCACAAACTTCCTTCATCATCATAATAGTTGGATTGTTATGAGTGCTCATCTTGACCACTTTAAATTTTCCTTCAACAATGACCCATCAGATGCAGTGATATCGTACATCAATGTGCTTTGTCCTTTCATGATACATTTGGACTTTTGTACGGAAAATTGTGCTATGACTATCACATAATATAGTGATGTACAAACTATCTCCACAAAACTCACGTAACACACCATGTGCTGGTTTCGGGTTGATGTTGCTGGAAGCCAGGATTAGAGTGAGGGTCAGCCTAGAGGGTGTGCCGGCTGTTTCCGGGACAGGGCCCCAAAATTTCGAAGTTCATATAAATAAATAATTGAGAATAAATAAATAAATTACTTATGGTTATAGAGCGTTATCTTTCGAATAATATAAAATTTAATACTCATATATCTATTAACCAATAATATAATAATATAATAATACTCATTCAAATGTAAAATGTGAATTTTTATTTTGATATACTTAAAAATATTTTGTCAAAATGTGTAATAATAGGCCACATCTTGATTATATCATAGGGCCTCCGAAGTTCATGGGACTGCCTTGTTTAGAGTGTTCAGTGTAACTGTTGTCATTGTGGGTTTAGGACTGAGGTCACGAGCGTGGTTCCTAGTACCACAATCTTTGTTTAACTATAGGTCAGACATGGTGCATGCACCACGATCATGGGGCTTGGTCCCATATAAAAACAGATAGTTTGACCCAGGCAGATCAATTCGAGCGCAATTCTGGAGACAACAATAATAATGTTGTCTCCAAGACAGCATTAATCTTAACCCTTCATTTAATCTAACGGTTGATATTTTTTACTTGTTCTTTTTAAGCTTTTCATCTCATATGAACGGGATCTCTTTTCGGCAAACTATTTTCTCGGTCGAATAACGAGTTGGCCGGAGAGAGATCCTAATTTTTGGGACATCATTTATGTATGGGAGCGTCAATGATGACACACTGAATTTTTTCGTCTCTACAGTTTGTACGAATTTCATACAGAGTGTATGTCATATACAGATTGTACAATGACATACAAAGTGTACGAATTTCATATAGAATGTATACAATTTGTATGAACTATTTACAATCCTAATGTACGAAAAAACAATTTGTACACAAATAAATACCACCCTCGTACAAACTATATACTGTTGGTATATAGATCGTACAAAAATAAATACATAGTGTATAATTCATGTACAAAGTGTATACAGTTCCCCTAACAGAGTGTACAACAATAAATACAGAGTGTACAACAATAATACAAGTGTACAAGCCTCGTACAAAGTGTATAAAATTTGTATACATTGTGTATAGACCGCATACAAACTGTACAGACATGCCAACAAGAAATTTGTCAAGGAAAATATTTTTTTCCAGAAAAATAAAAATTTTCCAGAATCATAGATCTATTGATGACGATCACGTGGGTGGAAAAATTTTTGTCAACGGAGGCTCGGGTGATCGAAAAATTCATCGAGAAACTTTTTAGTGATAGAAAATGTGAGGAAACTTCAACAAACTAAAATAACTTGAAATTATAAACAATGAATTAAGACCACAAGATGATATAATTAAGATCTAAGGGAGGGGATTGATTGTTGCATTGGATGCAACAAAAGTGACACATTGTCACCGGAATTGGAGTCGATCAATTCTCACATTTTCATTCTTCCAGTTTGATGAATAACAAACATCTTTGGGGGGGAATCGTCAAAATCAAAGGAAGATGACGTTAGATCATCCCAAATTCTAGAGCAAGGTCAAGGAAACGACCAAGATCGTTTTCCCCTCCTTCAATTGCTGGTGAAACTATTATGAATGTGAGTTTCTGATTCAAGAAGAGGATTTCTTTCCCAATTAAGATTTTTTATCTGTAATGGTTGATTTAAAGTTGTTGATCAGTGTTAGAGCAAGGGAAGACATAGGGAGAAGAGCTCTTGGAAATTTTTTGCTAGTTCTAGAGAGGAGATCACTTCTTGAATTCTGAGGGTTATCTTGCTTATTTACTTTGAGCATTTTTTGCAATGTACCTTAATGGTTAGAGTATAAAGTGATTACTAGTATGCTTAGGTAATGTTAAAGGGTGTCATGAGATTTCATTCATGTTATTTACTAGTTAGGTTACTGATAATTTCTATTGGATAACTGGTTTACTACTTATGATAATGGATATTAGATAGGTTTTATGGATCCGTTCTCAGTTTATTGGCTAACACTTGATAGATTAATAATAAAGTGTTGGGATCACATTGTCTAGTTGATCATGACACACTTCACTTCCAGTTTGTATCTTTGCTTGCAGGTTTGTGTACAGACGTGTTTACAAGGAAGGTTTATATCCGGAAGATCCTATCAATCAAGATTCCTCTGCACTGCTGGAAATTCTTCAGTAAATTGTTAGTCACTACAACATAACCTGGCTACGGAGGCAGATTCATAGAGGCACATAAAATATTTGCCTCTAAACATACTTTTAAAGAACAAATACTATATGTGCCTCTATAGATGCAAATATATGCCTCTAATTGTATTTTATTTATTTATTTTAATATTAATAAATAATTTTTATATTTTTAGAGGCAGATAATTTATAATTGCCTCTATAAGTCATACGATTACATCTTTTAGAGGCAGATACTTTATAACTGCCTCTATAAGTTTTTTTGAGGCAGATAATTTAGAAATGCCTCTATAAGTTTATTGTCTTATACAAAAAAAACTCTTTTAGAGGCAGGTAATTTATAAATGCCTCTATAAGTTTTTTGTCTTATACAAAAAAAAACTTTTTCTGAGCCAGATAATTTAGAACTACCTCTATAGGTTGTATGATTAAATTTTTTAGAGGCAGATAATTTACAATTGCCTCTATAGGTTGTATGATTAGCTTAGAGGCAGATAATTGATCTATCTCTATATGTTGAATGATTAAAATTTGTGAAAGTTTCCTTTTACAAATGACACCTTTTGCATGTCGTCGTTGGTGGGTGATAGCCATCCGATTTGGCTAGATGAGACTTTGTTGGAGTGTTGTTTGATTTCTCATGAGAGTTGATGAATAAGATTTCGATTCTTTCAAAAAAATAATTGTAAAGGTAGATAACTTGTAACCTTTGTACTATTTTGTGTAGATAAATGTTAGATACTATATAATTAATTATATACATAATAACGCTAACGATTTTCTTTTCTAATAATGAGTAAGAAAAAATTTCATTTTTTCAATTTTCATTTCTTTTTCTTTGCATAGTTTCTCCATATCATTGAGTTTTAGAGTTCATATTTAAAAACTACGCAAAAAATATTAGTAAGTACTCATGTGCCAAGTGGTAAGAACTAAGAACTTAGCACATTTCCTTGAACTACCAGGGTTCAAACCTCGTAGATAGCAAAAGAGTAGAAAATAATATATGTAAATAGTGGAAGAGTCCAATAAAGGAAATATCCTGGTAGGAGTAAAAAGTGGCTAAGATGACAGACAAGTAGCTGTTTAAAGACGTAATTACCAACAATTAAATCTGCCATTAATTCTTCAATTAGTGGCAGATAATATGTGCCACCATATTTGCCTCAAAAGACCTTTAGCGATAGGAGCGTTGGTGACACTTAAGCTATCTGCCTCTAAAACTCTATAGAAGCAGAAAATGACTTTTAGAGGCAGATACGGTGTGCCTCCGTAGCCAGGTTTTGTTGTAGTGAGTCCAAACATGGAAGGTACATTTCCTGAGTTAGAAGGTCTTGATCACACACATCTTGAAGATCACTTCAGAATCCTTACAGCTGGAAGATTGACTCTGGCAGCTGGAAGATTGTCTCTTGCACTGGAGTCTTCGCCAAGTCTTCTTCAGAAGACCTAGATTATATAAACAGCTTCTTCCTTACTTCTTTGGTAGAGTTAGAGGATACACTTGTAATCAGAGCGATTAAGTGCTCTATAGACTAGAACTTGAGTTTTTGTTAGCTTGTAATTCAGTGGGGAACTGAGTTAGTATAGCGGGTAGATTTCAGGGAGAAATCTAAGGTGTAACACTCATTGTTCTAGGCTCTCAGATTCGTGGATTCGAATCACATTTCTCTCAAGGGATCACTTCCCTTGGGACGTGGAGTAGGCTTTATTTGCCGAACCACGTTAAAAATTCTCCGTGTCCTTTTACATTTTCTGCAACTTTAAATTGCTTTTCGTGGCTAAGCTGCACACTTCCTCACACAGAGTTCTTAATCTCTAGTGTGCAAAGTGATCAGCTGATAAGAGAGTATCATCACGTGGTATCAGAGCCAGACACTAAATTGACAAATCCAACGATTTTAGTACTGATTTCAGGAAGCTTACTCTCTTCTGGTTTTAATTTCTTCTCAGTCTTCGCCCCATGAGTACTAGTCAAGAAAACTCAGTGTTCCTTGCAGACAGATTTTCACAGAATCGTCCCCTAAAGTTTGAAGGAACTCACTATGGGTATTGGAAAAATAGAATGGAGCTGTTTATCAAAACAGTTAATCCCAGACTATGGAGGATTGTCATCAATGGACCCCTTGACATCAAGTCTGATGAAGACAAATGGACAGATGAAGATATTAAAATGGTTCAGCTAAACTCTCAGGCCATAACATTATGTTCTATGCTCTTGGTCATGAAGAATTTGGACGTGTATCGGGATGCAAGTCTGGAAAGGAGATCTGGGATAAATTGCAGGTCACTTACGAAGGTACTTCCTTGGTAAAAACATCTAGAATCAACATGCTTAAGCATGAGTTTGAAATGTTTCAAATGAATCAAGGTGAGTCGATTTCATCCATGTATAACAAATTCCAAAACATTGATAACAAGCTGGATGGTCTTGACAGAAACTATGAGAATGAAGATCTCATTAGAAAGATCTTGTGGTCCTTACCTAGACAGTGGAGACCAAAGATTACTGCCATTGAGGAATCAAAAGATTTAGCAACAATGAATATTTATGATCTTATTGGCTCTCTGATCACTCATGAAGAAATATTGAAAAGAGAAGATGAGGCTGATGATGCAAAGAAGAAGTCTATTGCATTAAAAATGGAGACTGACTCTGTTGAAGAAGATACCAGCAATTATGATGAAACTAAGCTTGCTCTTCTCAGCAAGCAAGTCAGCAGGTTACTTAAACTTAGAAGAGATAAGAAAATACTTAATCATCAAGGAAAACCAAGAGAATCAGAGGGTGAAAGAAGCTCTTCAGAAAAGGGATCCTACAGATCATCAAAATCAAAGAAGGATCAAGGAAGCAGTAGCAACAGCAGTAGCTCTAGCAGTCAACTAGGATGCTTCAAATGTGGAAAACTAGGACATGTAAAAGCTGAGTGTCCACAGCTAAGAAAAGAAAGAGCTATGCAAGCAACTTGGAGCTGCAGTGATGATGAAAGTGAGGAAAGTGACGGAGAAAAAGAAACTAGAGATTTCATGGCCCTCGCTCAACAAGATGCCATTCCTATTGATAGAGATCAGGTAATTGTTATAAACTACTACTCTGACTCAGAATGTGGAAATGATTCTAAAGAACAGGTTGAAGTAAGTGAGTCTGATGAGGAATTAGATGCAGCCATTGAAGAAATTCAGCTTGAATTCTCAAAAGTCAGATTGAAACATCATCTTCTGAATCAAGAATGTGATCGCATCAAGGAAGAAAACAAAGATTTAATCAAAGAAGTTATGGAACTAAAAGAAGGTAGAGAAATTCAATCAAGTAAGATAAGGAACTTAGTGATTGACAACTGGAGGTTCAGAGAACGGCTAAAATTTCTACACCGAAACGGTATGATCAGTCAACCAAACTCATCATTTCTGCTTCAAAGAAATATGCCTCCCACCTGTTATAAATGTCATCAGATTGGGCACATGAGGAAGAACTTTTCATCAATCCATCACACAACCAAAGGACAACTAGACCAACTGTCCAAAGAAAAATCTGGGTGCAGAAAGCCAAATAGCAATTATGTTTGCAGGTATGTTATAAGACTAACATCTCAGAAGAGGAATGGGTTCTTGACAGCGGATGCTCTCATCACATGTCTGGTAATCAGTCTCTTCACAAATATAACTGCCTACACTCAAGGATCTGTTTCTGTTGGTGATAACAGTACCTGTGAGATCATAGGGATTGGAAACATTGGATGTGAAGAAAAAATTTATCTCAGAAAAGTAATGCTAGTCAAGGGTCTCAAACACAATCTCATCTCTATTAGTCAACTTTGTGGAAATGTGAATCGAGTTGTTTTTGAAGGTTCCATCTGTTACATCGAAAATATTAGCACTAAAGAAGTACTCTTTACTGGTTATCGTAAAGGTAATATTTATCTGGTAAATTTCAGCAACATCTCTAACATGTCTGAAATGTGCTTACATTATGTGAAAGGAGAAAGTCAGATGGACTGGCACAGGAAGCTTGGACATGTAAGCATTGGCATTCTCAGATCGTCTTGTTACACGGTCTAACTCCTCTCAAAATGCCTTTGTCTCACTTATTGAACCAAGGAATGTGAAAGAAGCTCTTCAGGACGAGAATTGGATACTTGCCATGAATGAGGAGCTTAATCAGTATGAAAGAACCAATGTGTGGTCACTTGTCCCTGCTCCACCTGACAGATCGATTATTGGTACCAAATGGGTTTTCAGGAACAAGACTGATGAACATGGCAACATCACCAGAAATAAAGCTAGACTTGTAGCACAAAGATACTGCCAAGAAGAAGGAATTGATTTTGACGAGACTTTTGCTCCAGTTGCAAGACTAGAGGCAATAAGAATGCTGTGTGCTTTTGCCAGTATTAATGAGTTCAAACTTTATCAGATGGATGTGAAAAGTGCATTTCTAAATGGTGATCTCAAGGAAGAAGTGTATGTTGCTCAACCTCCCGGATTCGAGGACAGTGATTTTCCCTCACATGTATGCAAGCTCAACAAAGCTTTATATGGCCTAAAACAAGCTCCTAGGGCTTGGTATGATAAGTTGAGCAGCTTTCTGCTTGATCAAGGTTTTTCTCAAGGAAGTGTTGACAAAACCCTTTTTTACAGAACGGTAAACTCATACTTACTTCTTGTTCAAATTATGTAGATGATATCATTTTTGGATCAAAGAATTCCTCTTTGTGTGCTGAATTTAGCTCAAAAATGCAATCTATCTTTGAAATGAGTCTTATGGGAGAGTTAAGCTACTTTCTTGGCCTTCAAATCAAGCAATATTCTACTGGCACCTTCATAAGTCAAACTAAGTACTGCAGGAACATGCTCGCTAAGTTCAGAATGGACAGCTTAAAATCTAGTCCTACACCTATCAGTCCAACGTGTAAGCTTGACACAGATCCCTTTGGTAGTGAGGTTGATGCAAAGAAATACAGAGGAATGATTGGCTCCTTGCTCTATCTTACAGCTAGTCGTCCAGATATATCCTTCAGTGTGGGAGTATGTGCTAGATTCCAATGTTCTCCTAAGAACAATCATATGGTTGCTATTAAGAGAATTTTCCGTTACTTGACTGGCACGACTGATCTAGGTCTCTGGTATTTCAAGTTCTCAGATGTTTTTTTATATGGTTTCTCATATTCAGACTATGCTGGAAGTCTGACTGACAGAAAGAGCACATCTGGAACCTGTGAATTTATTGGTACTGCACTGGTTTCTTGGTTTAGCAAGAAACAATCTTGCATTGCTTTATCCACTGCAGAAGCATAATACCTAGCTGCAGGTAGTGCCTGCACTCAACTCTTATGGATGAAAGCTCAGCTTAAGGATTACGGTCTCACCCTACTGGTATTAAACTTCTATGTGATAATACAAGTGCCATAAACATGACCAAAAATCCTATCCTACACTTTCAGACTAAGCACATAGATATCAGACACCACTTTATTCGAGAATTAATTATGAAAGAAGATATTGTTCTTAACTATGTGTCTACGGAAGATCAACTAGCTGATATTCTTACCAAACCTTTGCATGTGGACCGGTTTTCAATGCTTCGGAGGGAAATTGGAATAATTTTCTCTAATGATGCAGATAGCCTAGACAGTCCTCAATAGGCTGCGGTTAAGTCTCTTCACATCCCTCTTAGTAAGATTTTCCCGCACAAATCTCTTTGTGTGTGCCAGTACCTCTGCTCATTCATTGGTTTCTCCTTCCTTTTGCGTGCATGCATATCTCTTGAGGAATCATTACTTTCCCTGCCCAGTTCATCTTCCTGTTTAGTTTTCCCTATTTAATGTCTTGGGTGACATCCTTCCTCAAGCACGCAGCCTCATACTTCTGTTAGCAATCTTCTCTCTGAAGATGGCTAATTGTATGTTCTTTCCTCCTCTCCGGTCAAATTTTCTGGCTCAACACGTGTTTGACACAAACTTGTGTTTTCGAGACATGGAAAGCAGAGGAAAGTACAGTCTAATGGTTGCTGAGAAGAAGATCATTCCCTCTGTCTACATCCCTGTGGATGATTTCAACAAGTATGGCCTCGACCTCTACTCGGTGCTTCGAGGTCTAGGATGGGAGAACATCTTTCCTTCCCCTGGAGATATGATTTATCCTGATGGTGTTTATCAATTCTACGCAAATTTGAAGACGGAAGGCCACTATCCTCCTGGATGCTTCTCTACTTATGTGAATGGGCATCTTATCTTTGTTACCGTAGAGATGCTCAATCTGATTCTCTCTGTACCAGACCGAGGTTGCCCCCTTTCCAAGGAGTCAGAGTTCCCTCAATATCACTTTAATCCCATTACTGCAATGAACGTTCTCTCCTGCGGCCCCCGAAACTCTCGTTCCACCCCCAGCGTATGGCAACTCCCTGAAAAATCTAGACTTCTTCATTTTGCTATCACTCGTGTGCTTTTTCCCATGTCTCAATTTCGTACTGTGATCATTCCCATGGACGCATGGATTCTTCATAATGCTGCTGCCCGAACTCCTCTGAGCTACACTCATTTGATGTCCGCTCACATGATTGATGCTGCTACAGACTTTGCTCTTGGAAATTTACCGTTTGGTGTTCAGATCACCACCCTTCTGCAGCGTCTTGGCATCAGTTTCAAGCTCAAACTCACCAAGGCTGCTCCTGTCCTGGATCTGCGTGCACAGCACGTCCTCAGAACTATCCATTGGCGCCCAAACGAATGGTTCTTTGCAACTGGCATTGACATCAGGGGAGAAGGTGACGAGGAGGTTTCCAGTACAAACAGTGATGGTGGTGTTACTCATGGTGCACCTGGTCTACCCTGGTGCACACATGGTGCTGCTTCCGACTTTGAGGCAGACCCTGACATAAGTTTCTAAATGTAGCAGCAGAAAAACTGTGATTTTGTTTAGGGGGAGCAGAAAGACTGTGATGTTTGTCTTCTGCTTATTTTGAAGCTCTAATCTGAACTATTGATCTGGAGGTTTTATTTTGTTGATGTCTGAACTCTGAATCCCATCAGGGATGCGTTTATGATGATTCCAGTTTTATCTTCTCTATTATGTCTCATTAACTGGAAACTCGTGAAGTTGTGTCATTGCCAGACTAAGGGGGAGATTGTTGTGATCACATTGTCTAGTTGATCATGACACACTTCACTTCCAGTTTGTATATTTGTCTTGCAGGTTTGTGTACAGACGTGTTTACAAGGAAGGCTCATATCCGGAAGATCCTATCAATCAAGACTCCTCTGCACTGCTGGAAATTCTTCAGTAAACTGTTAGTCCAAACATGGAAGGTACATTTCCTGAGTTAGAAGGTCTTGATCACACGCATCTTGAAGATCACTTCAGAATCCTTACAGCTGGAAGATTGACTCTGGCAGCTGGAAGATTGTCTCTTGCACTGGAGTCTTCGCCAAGTCTTCTTCAGAAGACCTAGATTATATAAACAGCTTCTGCCTTGCTTCTTTGGTAGAGTTAGAGGATACACTTGTAATCAGAGTGATTAAGTGCTCTATAGACTAGAACTTGAGTTGTTTGTTAGCTTGTAATTCAGTGGGGAACTGAGTTAGTATAACGGGTAGATTTCGGGGAGAAATCGCAGGTGTAACACTCATTGTTCTAGACTCTCAGATTCGTGGATTCGAATCACATTTCTCTCAAGGGATCACTTCCCTTGGGACGTGGAGTAGGCTTTATTTGCCGAACCACGTCAAAAATTCTCTGCAACTTTAAATTGCTTTTCGTGGCTAAGCTGCACATTTCCTCACACAGAGTCTTAATCTCTAGTGTGCAAGTGATCAGCTGATAAAAGAGTATCATCATAAAGTTTAGACAAGATGATTAGTGTTGGTGGCTCACTCCGAGTTGCACAATCCCTTAGGTTTGTTACTCATACTCGAAGTCCTTGTGACTATACTGGCATCCTTTAAAACCATGATGGGGGTCCTCTTGAAAAATCTATTAGGAGTTTCCAACACATCTAACCTATGACTGTTTACTGATTCACTTTATGGGGTATTCCTCTGAATGTAACTACCCATTTTCGAGCAATCTTGATTTTTTTTGAATTTTCCGAGTTTTACTTTAAATTGTGAAATTTGGTGAAATGAAAGAACTAAATTATCTTTTCATAAATTGAATCATGGCCTAGTTAGTTTTGGGTTTTTGAAGTTGGAAGTTGGATATTTATCTTTTCATAAGTTGGTGGGTTAGTTTGATTAATAGAAGCAAGACTGCTTGTTGTTATGTGTTTCAATTCAAGATAGGAGTGGATTGGCAAAGCCAAAGAGTAAGTAGAGTAAAGGGTTTGCCCCAAAACCAGCAATAAGTGTAACACTTAGCTCTACCCAATCAGTGTAAGCAACTTGGGCTCCCTCAACCCAAATATTTATGTCGCATGGGACGGGCCTTAGGCCCTTGTTTCCAGTTAATCAACAACAACATCAATTAAAGAGGACCCAGAGGATTCCACCAAAAAAAAAAAAAAAAAGAGGACCCAGAGGAGCTGGTCACACGCATTGTAGAAAGAAAGAAGTTTGGTGAAATTGTTTCTCAGCCCCTAACCTTTTTGAAGTGGACAAAGGACGTGGAGTTAACTTGGTGTAACTTTGTTAAGTTCATCAAGTTTTGGACCAATTAGCAAGACTTCAGAGACTACCCTTGGAATTTAGAGATGTGTGTACAAAGAAGTGGCAGTTTAGTCACCATAGGTTTTCAGAAGTTGCAAACGAGTAACTGTGCCATAACTTTGTCATTTGACCTTCAAACGACACACCACTTGAACCAGTAGAACTAGGACGATGAGAGGGATAGTTCCAGGAAGATTTCAGAAGTGTTGGAATTGATATTCAAGGTGAGGGTCTTAGAAATGGGCATCTACTATGCTTGATGAATATATGATAGATTATTGCTTATATTACTTGTTGGTTTTGACAACAATATATTGTCTGGTTTACTGCTTTTCATAGCATGCATTACATGACATTACAAGATAGGTATTAACTACTTTACTATAGACATTATTAGACTAGTACAAGAAAAGATAAATGCTTGTGGTGATGGTGGCCCACCCCAATTTGTGCATTCCTCTAGGTGATATTCTTCATAGGTTAGGGGTTCACAACGATCATTACAAGACTAGGTTCTCAAAATCTCTGTTGAATTTCGGAACAACGCAATAGGGAATGCTTCCGGAACAACGCAATAGGGAATGCTGACACTAAACTTAACTAAGAAGACAAGATAGGACATGCCATGACATGACATGATAGGATACAAATTATAATGTCCTTATTTATATATAATAGTTACAAGGCCAAAAACAAATTTGTAGCCAAACCTTTCCGGAGAATGTCAAACATAGCCAAAACTATTTGAGTCACACTAATTATGCCAAACCTTTCAATTTCACGCCAAACCTAACCAGTTGACCGAGTTGACTGTTAAAGTTAACGACATTTTACACGAAGTTACTAACGGTGGCTTAGTTGTCATGGTTGACCATTGACGTGTACGCCACGTCGGATTTTGGCCCATAGATAATCATCCACATGGATTAATATTTACCATGGGTTCCCACTTATTAATTAAATTATGAATTAAATTATTTTTGCAGGGTGTATGGTCTGCGATGGTGGGGGTTAGACTGAAACCCACATCTGAAATTGCCGCCCGCCGCCGGTGGAGCCTCATTCTTCTCGAGGCTATTCATAATCGCCGACTGGGACGCCGTCGCCGCATCAATTGGCGAATTCCATTCCTCCTCGGAGTTAATCTTGGAAGTCGGGAGGCAGGATGCGAGATCTGAGAGGAAGGGAGGTAGAGCGGAGGTTATGGGACCCTTCGACGACGACGGTGATCGTCGATTCCCTTTCCACTCGGCGGACCTGGATAGCGGAAGTGGGTTTTAGAAATCGAACTCACACCTCTGCCAGCCCTTTCTTCCAAATCTGAAATCGACCACCTCTATTGGCCCTTTCTTCCACATCTGAATCGCCGATTCTGGGTTTGAGGGGAGGGGAAGGTGTGGAGTCGAGCTGGGGTTGTGGTGCAAGGAGTTAAAACAGGGGAAGCTTGGGGGGTTCGGTGGTGTTGGGGAGGGTGAACGGCCGGAGGAAGAAGGTTGTGGAGTCAGTAGTGTGGGAGTTGAAGTCGGAAGGTGGTTGTCGGGTGGGGATTTGGGCAGTTGGCTGGGTGGGTACGGGAAGAAGGATGGGAGATGGAGATGGGAGTAATCAAGGATACAGGAAGGAGGATGGGAGTTGAAGTTGAGAAATTGATTTTTGTCAGATGTGGTGTGGTAACAAATTAAGAAGAGGAAGCAAGAGAGTAATCAAGAATAAGGAGAAGAAGAGAGGAAAGATGAGTTGTCCACTGAACCAGAGATCAAGAGCGGCGGAGCAAGAGAGATGAAGGAGTTATGGTTTAGGAAATTAGAGAAATTGTTTTAATTTTAATGTTTTTTGTTTTGTTTTTTTTGAATAATTTTTAATTAAAAATAATTATGTGGCAAAAAATTGGACACATCAGCTGACACATCATTTGGGGGTTAAATTTCCGTTAACTTGGACGGAAAAGTTAACGGAAAACAAAACATTGCCATTTTTGGGGCTACGAATAGTTTTGGCTATATTTGACATTTTCAGGAAAGGTTTGGCTCCAAATTTGTTTTTGCCCTACTTATAACTTGAATTACATGATAGTGTGCTCACACTAGATACTCAGTGATTAGTACTAACTCTCGTATCTTTTATTCTGTTTGGTGTTTTTGTGGCACATTAACAAGAGTTGGAGCTGGAGTGGAGCATGGTCTGATCTTGGATTTTACAGTTGTTTATATTGATTTATAGTTGCTTCTTATAAAGAACCTTTGTACTTAATTCTTTCTGTAATTGGTTTTATCATAGTTATTTGTATTAGATGATGATGTATCATGAAGTTGGTCAATTAAATTGTATTGGATGTTTTTCTGCTTTTTTTACTGAGAATTCTAATTTTATGAATTATTGAAGAGAATTAATTACCAGAGACAAAACAACCAAAACGCAAACCTCAAACCCCCCAAATCACTCAACCCTGCATTCCACCAGTCGTTCAACTCAATTGGTTTTGAGTCGGTACTCTCGCACATTTCTTCGCAATCCTATCCGCAATATCGACTCTTCTTCTTTCACAATTCACGACTGAGATGAGTGGAAACTTAGTGAGCAGCTCCCTAACCTCCTCCACCACCGCCGAACATACCCAGGGGCAAGCTTCTTCTGAATCCAAGCAGGATCGTACTCCTGTCTGCAATCCGACCAAACCTCTGCTTCTACCCCCTTCCTCGTCGCTAGCCTACACGCTATCAAGACAACATAAGCTTCTGCAATGTGATGATCTTTGTGATCCGTGCGGCCCAGGTAATTTTTGAGGAAACCCTATGCGGCTGTTGACCCTAGGGTTCCGCCATGCAGGGGCGGAACCAAGGGGGAGCCGGGCCGAGCCCCGACTCACCCCACTTTCGGTTCCGAGCGTTACATTCGAGTAGGAAAAGATCATGCTACATTTTGTCTAGATAATAGCATCCAATTTCCTCACCACTATGATGATTTGTGTGCTGTTGAAGAAACTGTGACTGTGCTTTCTACCTCTATTTTTACTAACCTAGTGAGTGAAGACTTGCTAGAGAAGTGTATTGTTTATGGTAAGTTTGTTGATGCAGGAGCAATCCGGGATGAACAGGTGATGAACGTTGTAATGCGGTCAATCAAATAACTACCAAGTTGGAAGCTAGGGTAGATAGTATTCCACGGGTCTTCTAATAATCGTCTACTCAAATATAAAGGCAGATTACTCAGGTTTAACACGTTGTGCGTGGTGTGAGTTCCACGACTTCTAATTCTAGAAAATGCAAGGAAATTAAAACGAAAACTGAAAGACAGATTGAAAGATTGGGTTGACTTAACAAAGACGACAAACAAGCTTAGACTTTGAATCCCCCTTAGTTCACCAGAGCATAGGCAATCAACAGATCAGCGGATTTCGATTCTCGTTCAATCAATTCTAAGTCACCACCATTACTCCTTACCCTTAGGCTTAAGACTGGCGAACATTCGTTCTATCCGATCTAGCTACCAAGATTAATCAGTCGCCCGGGTACGGTCGACTCTTGCAACGACTAAACTAACTGGTGGAATTACTAACGATTTATGAGTTACTCTTGCAGTGGATTAACCCTAACTGGTTCCTACGAAAGGCACACTCCAATGAATAGGTTAATTGTTCGATTTGATGTTTTAAAACAAGGCGAGCGTTCGCTTCTATCCTTAGCTTAACAAGAATCAAATCTAGGTGATCAATCCAGACAATAAACATAAACAACGAAGAACAAATCAAACATGAAAGAGAAACTGATTGAACTTTGAATCTAATCACCGCCGATCCGTGACCGCTTTAAAGCCCTGGGTCACTTAGGGTTCATCTAGTCTAAGCTCTACGAGTTTAGCTACTCATGTTCATGACAAAAGAATCAAAGACAAAGACAGAGTTCATCATGAAAAGGAAGAACAGATAGAAACTGTAAAACCTAATTAAGACGACTCCGGCGAAGCTTCGCTCTCCGGTAATCTTCAATCCTAGCTCCGAGCTCTCCGAGGTGGAAGGATGGCGTCACAATCTCTTCCTGGCTCTTCGAACTCTTCAACTCTGTTCTCTCAAACTTCTTAGGTCTGGAACTCGTGAAAGTTCTGAATTATGAATTGTATATCTTTTAAAGTTGGGCTGCAGGTTAAGTATTTATACTTAACCCTAAAACAGCCGGATTTTGCCTGGAGTTTTCGCCGAAAACTCCTTTGTAAATTGACTGATCTCCCGGCTGTTTCTCCTGTGATTTTCGAACTCAGAGTTTTCGCCGAGAGCTTGGGGTTTTCGCCGAAAACTTCCTCTTGTGATGCTCAGCCGATTTCTTCTGGAGTTTTCGCCGAAAACTCTAAGGGTTTTCGCCGAAAACTGTAGTGTGAATCAAGGCAGGATTTTGGTTCACTTGATTGACTTCTTTGATTGGTTCCGGTGCGATTCTTCGGGGTTCCAATGCCTTAGACACGTCCTTGGCTACTATATTTGATGGCAAAATCTGTGCTTACATGAAAACACTAAAAAACCATCAAATAAACCTGAAACGGGCCAAAGTAACACAAATGGCACGAGATAGAGCAGTTGAGTGAATATTTGCTATTCTACCCTAAAAACCATGTCTTAAGCAAGGAAATGTCGCTTAAATGAGGCTGATAATCACGTCAAATCGAGTGTCATCAAAATACCTCACACTTAAGCTTTTGCTTGTCCTCAAGCAAACTGAATAGAAATACTCACGTTCACAAATGATAAGATTGATTAAATTGGAGTTCAAGCATGCACAATGAATTATTAGACAGATAATTCCTAGAACAAGAAACCTCACATGCATACTGATCAGCTAAACAACCTGGTCTCACTAAAAACTGCACACAACACGTAGTAGTAACCAATCATGCACGAATTTGACTTGACCGACCAGACTCCTCACACAGGAAATATTTAGTATAAGGGAAACTCTCACTCTCTGTGTTTAAGGACGTGTTTATGCTCTCAATCATTTTCTGGTACTGAATTCTGTCATAAGTTTGCAATTCGACCACATCTCCACCACTGTGACAACACGAGGAACTAGTCAAGAAGGACTTCCCTGCTAGGACTGTAACGAATTCTACACTACAAGGGTTTATAATGAGATGGATGATGGGAATGTATGATGATGGCTTTGGTGCGGTGTAGCTTTTGACTAACTTCCCTCGAATCTAGCCTATGGCTTCCTACCGTCTAACTAGACACGGGTGGAATAGTGTATGCTTCATATGTAACCTAGCACTTAATTTTCTTTACACACATTTTTTTCTTTTGACTTTTCTTTTGACTTCGTTCTTCCATATGTAGGGAGAAGAACGTTATTGAACTTTGGAACTTTGGAACTTTTCTTCTTTTTCTTACTTTTTTCGAATTTTTTTTTGTTTTTCTTTTTCTTATTTTTTTCTTTGTGTCGATTCTTTCTTTTAGTTGCTAGAGGGGTTTACACGTTTGGACATAATAGCTAAGACCACCTGTTTAATGGCTATAGGCAGGTTACCACAAACCGACTTCCGGTAGGTCAATCTAGAACTACAACCACAGGGGATCAACGGGGAATGAAAGAATGGGGAATGGCTGTAATGTATATCGAACCGAAAGAACAGGCCAAGCTCAAGGGTTTACACCTAATGGATTTAACATTGGGTAGGCTATCTGGCTTAGTAGCTGAATCTAGGTGCCCCTATCATTCTAGAACTCGTGTCATCGTGTGGTCTCGAGTAGGTCTCATGCAAATTCTAACTCATTCAAGCAAACAGAAAACCACTCAAAAAGAATTGAAATTGCAAGTTACGTGCAATGGATCAAAAGCTCACATTTGGTTTGCTAGTCGGATTCGGTCATTTTCATGCAATCAAGGCGACAAACTACAAGTGTGATTTTCAAAATCTTTCTGACCAGACAATTTAGCATCAAAGTACACACGTTGGTTTTCAGGTTCTAGGTTAAGCAGTCTAAGCATCATTATGACAGATTGAACAACAACTTAACATTAAAAATCAAGAACTGAGCCATTCTAATGCTAGAGAGACTGGAAAGGGACCACAGAACACACAAAAACACAATCAAGGGCAATCAAGTTCATGCAAGGTTCTCTAGCATCCTACCCCACACTTAAATCGTGCTGTGTCCTCACAGGACTAAAACTAGAGTTGAGAGTGAAGTAGAAGAACCTGGACCGAGATGGTTGGTGTAGGGATGAACACGGGTCCTCGGAGCAGAGGGAATCTACCAAAGCGAAGTAGAAAGAGGTAGACCCTAAGCAAAGGAAATCTCCCAAACTACCTGCAAAACAAAAACAAATGAAAGATAAAAAGGAAACGGGACAAGTGTCCCGGATCCACACAGAAAAAAGTTGGATCAAAATCCGAAAGGAAGAAATAAAAAGAAAGGACCAGAAAAGGAATACAACCCGATCACTGCTGGTTAGGTGCATCGGGAGGGGGAATGTGGAGGGCGTCGTTGACCTGCCGCTGCCACGCCAGCTGCGCTTCATATCTCTCGTCAGTGCGGCGCATGTACTGCTGCATAATAACCCATCTGGCATCCTGAGTGGCTGTGTCTGTGACTCGCCACTCCTAGAGTCGCTCGTACAGCTCTCCAATATCCGCGGGATGCGGTCGGTGCTGAGGATGAGGCCCTGGAATGGATCTGGAAGGGGCGACTGGTGCTGGTATGCATACCCTGCCTGATGCTGTGGCGAGGGTATATGATCATCAAACTCCGACTCTGGCTGGGGCTGCTCCTCCTCAGAATCATCTTCTTCCTCTGACTCGTCCTCTTGGGGTGGAGGAAGAACGGCTGCCACGTACGAACTGTAGTCCAGCTGGAGGTCGAACTCAACAGCTAAGTCACCACCGACGGTGCGTACAATGTGGTGCGGGACCTCAGGACCATATGACTGGCCGAGACCGAAGGAGGCGACGAGGCGGCCTACAAAGTTGCCACCGAGGAGGGAGCGAGGCTGCTTGGCCGTCTTCATCTTCTTGTGGAAGAGACGAGCCATCACCCATCCAGGGTGAAGTGGGTGGCCCTCTCGGATAGCACGGAGGAGAATGAGCTCCTCTCTGCTAATGTGGTGGCGATCCTTCTCTGGAGCAAATAAAATGGATCTACGCCAAACCTTATGAATAAGTGAAAGAGAGGATGAGAGAGTGACCTGCTGGAGTTATGACTCCCAATCTGAGAACCCGGAACTCCGGTGACGTGACTCCAGAGCTCGTTCATATGGTGCTCCGCTACCTGAGTTGTCCTCCCAACCAAGCTGGCAGTTGCTGGTAGTGCGCGGGCGGGATGCCAAGATGGTCGGCAAACTCATCGTACGTCAGGCGTCTGTGCACCCCGCCGAGGTAGAAGGTGACAATCTTCTTGCGATGGCGCCTCTTATGCGTTTCCAGCTCAAAAGTGGCCCAGAACTCCCGAAGAGCGACCTCGGGGAAGTCGTCCGCCATGGTGGTCAGCTCTAGAAGTCCTGCAGCTGCCAGAGAGTCGTGCACGTTCTGGTGCCAGTCCTCGTTGTGCTCGAGGAGGGACTCTAACCAAAACTGGTGTGAACCACTGCAATCGTGGGCAGACGACCCTAACCACCGCTAGTCTTGGTCCTTCGCTCGAGATCACCGTCGGCACCGGGGGCGGGAAAGTACTTGGACCCGTCGGTCGCGATTAACTGAGAACCCTAAGTGTCCAGGAATGGCTCCACGACAGAAGATGGATGCTTCTGTTGATAACACCTATTCTAAGCTATGCACGCAGTATAAAACTAAAGAATTGAGAACAAAAGTTCTGATTTGTATTAATTTGATTCAAAGGGGTTCGAGTTTACAGTGAGGCCGAGGCCTTTTATTTATAGGTGAGGAAGGGAGAACAGGCTCTCCTTTTCCTCCTATGAAACTAGCTAATAAACTAATAAAGGAATACAAAAAGAGTCCTAAAAAGGACTGAAATTCGTAGCCTTGTTCACCAAGGAAAAGAGTCCTTCCTAAACAAAAACACTAAAAGGGAAAAAGCTGGAAATTCCTAAAAAATAGCTAAACGGGTTCTGGGAGAAATTGCCAAATAAATACCAAATAAATTAGGAAAAATAATCCCTTTGGCAGATCACTAGTAGACGTCATGGGCTTCAACTTTCATGTTGGGCTTCGGCCCAAATTCTATCTCCAAGTAGCCCAAATTCGTAAATCTTTGTCAGACTAGAAATCTGTCCAAAACCGGGAAATCCTAGCTTGATTAGGATTCCTTGCTTGGATGTATCTGACATCTCCTCTTCATTTCCCGTATCATAAATGGTCAGCCATCCTTCATTGGACCAGGCTCAGGTGGTGGCCTGATCGTAGCTCTGAGCATTGGCTTCCTCGGGTCAGCATCCGAGCTCCTCTCCTTGATGCTTAGGCCAAGCATCACTAGGACTTGTTTTAGCCCTATCTCCTTAGATTCTCCTCCAAATTCAGCTCCGTTTGTTGGAGGGTTCTCCTGAGGCTTCAAGCTATCCAAGGCACTTGATATTTCCCAAAAGTACTGAGCCAATTGGGAGCTCGGCTATAAGTGCTCCTTTGTGACGCCCGACATCAGGTCCGGTGCTCGGGTTTGGCTCAAAACTTGGCCTTCTCCAATCTGTCCGGGCTTCTTGCATTCTTCTTCGTGCAGCTCTTTAGGAATGTCCACATGAGGCTTTCAGGGTTGGTGACTAGTCCAGGGCTCGTGAAAATTGGTCTTGAGCTCCATTTGAGCACCTTGGCTGGTCCGGGGCTCGTTCTGGGGTCAATCTTTGGGCACCACCCTTTTCTGGCCAGGCACTCTTGGGTCCTTTGTTTCCTATGGTCCAGGAATGTCTCTGAAGGATCCCAGGAGTGGTCAGTACCTTCAGGGCTTGTGGGAGTCAGGTCAGGGCTTAGTGGAGGCCCTATGCTCGGGGCTGGACTTGGCCTTAGGCTTGGTTTGGGGCCTGGACTTGGGACTTTGGCTCTCCAAGGCTCTGGAGGTGGTGCTGGCGTAGGCCTTGGCCTGACGTGGTCTCGGCCCGGTATTAGTGTTGGGGCCGGGTCGACATCAGTCGGTTCGGCCCTGGTGGCCCAGATCACTCCAGAGCAGGCGCACGTCAGCAACTGGGGTGTCCTGGAACTGTTGGTACCGCTCGAAGTAGTGCACCGGTAGGTGGGCGACGGTACGATGATACCCGGCACGGTCAGGGAATGCTGGGGGAGGACCGTGGATAGCCGGTGTGACGGAAGCTGGAGCTCGGGAGCTGGAACCAATGTCGAGTCTGGCCTTGGTCCTGCGCTCATTGGTCACATTCCTAATGCATAGCAAGAAAATAAACCAGATTAGTCAAACTAAAACCCTACCCCACACTTTGTAGAAAAACTCAATTTCACAAAGAAATGAGGAAAACCGAGTGGGGGTAAGCAAAGCAGATTAACTGGTAATCACAAAATAATTACAGCACATGCATGGTAATAGCCAGAACGTTATCATCACAATCAGAGTTCAGAAGTCAAACCGACATTCAAAAGTCAACATCATAGCACATTGAACCCTAATCATGGCAATACTAGCTCAAAGTGGGAAATGAAGGCATAATTATAAACTCAGATGGCAAACACAGTAATACGAACGTGAATTAACGCACATGGCAGTCAAATTAGCATAGACAATTCAAGGTCAAACCGACATTTTCACAAAAGTCAACATCACAAAAGTTTAATCTTTGAGCATGGCAAATCTTGATCAAATTGCATCATAGGACAACACAGAGCTCCCTAAGCACGCTAGAACAGTCCAGACTAATCAGTTCAGCAAAAATTCTCACGAAACAGTCGGCACGCAAATCGAGGTAGACCGAAAAGTCAACCGAAGTCAACCTCGACGAAATTCAGCATTCAACATGTCAAAAGATTCAGAATGAAAAGCTCTACAACTTACCTTGAAGTCATGATGGCTGAAAACGAACGAGGAGAGAAAAATCGGTGAAAAATCAAAAAAACTAGGTCTTGGTGGAACTGGAGCTCTAGAGCTCCGATTCGGATGATCTACGGCTCGAAACGATCGGGAGAGGGAGAGGAAGGCAGCGACGACAAAAATGGGTCGGCGGAGGAGGTTTTCGAAAAAAGAGGGGGAGGCGATTTTCGTTCGTTCGAAAAAAAATGAGAAGTGAGGGAGAGAGAGAAAAATGACCGGGAAATAGGGAAAAAAAATTTTCGAAAGTTTTCGCCGAAAATTTCAGTTAAAAATTTCTGCCGGTTTTCAATGCAAGTTTTCACCGAAAAGTTCAAAGTTTTTGCCGAAAAGTTAAGCTTAAAATCGTGTGGAAAACAAAGGGGGTTTTGAAAGAAGTTTTCGCCGAAAATATGGAGGTTTTCGCCGAAAACTTTGCCCTGCAGGATTGAAAATATTTTTGCAATTCTGGCAAATTTCAGAAAATCACAACTAATTAGACAAAAATCGGAACAACCTCTAACAAATTGCGATTGAAACGATGACACACAAACTACACACCAAAAATAAGAAATCATGCAAACTGACACTTTTGGCTCCCCCAAACCGACTCTAAAACACTGAGTTAAACACAAATGAAAAACTGACTCCAGCGTTGGGTTGCCTCCCACGAAGCGCTCTTGATTAACGTCCTTGAGCTGGACGATACCTGGACGGTATTATGAGACATCCCAACTCAGGATCTCCTCAATCCTAGCATCGGAGTTCATGAAATAGAATTTCGGGGTATCTCTGGCGAGCATGAATTTCTTCCCGTTAGCGTGTATGAGCTTGGTACGTCCATCGGGAAGGTGATCGGTAATCTTAAACGGACCAAAAAGTTCTTTTGAAGGATCATCGTCCACAAGGAAGACGGTGGAAGGAATGAGAACGATCAGCTTTGTCTTCTCTTTAACCTCCGGCTTCATATCACCAGGATCGGTGATCGTCGGTGTTTCCTTGGGAGATGCATTTGGCTTCTCCTTCGTTACTTGCTCCGGTGCCGGTAGCTTGGAAGGAATTAGTGGTGCAGCTGGCTCGGAAGAGGGTGGAGGGGCAACTGGTCTCCAGACCATTGTGAGTCTTCTTCTTCTGATTCTTCCTCCGTGACCTGCCAGGTTCCTTGCTTGGCAGTGAAGAAGAGGCTTTCAGTTCCTTCTTCTTTGGCAGCTTCTGAGGCGAAGATCCTGATACCTGCTTGGTAATCTGCTCAACACCTGCAGCAACAGTTGATCTAGGAACACTAGCAGAGACATCAGTAACGGAGTTGACCGGAGTCAACTCCACAGTTTCAACAGCTAGACAGTGAGGTTCTTCATCTCTAGGAGTATATTTCATGTCGTCCTTAAGGCGGAAAGTTATTGTTTCCTTACCAACCCTCAAGGTCAAGGAACCATTTGGAACGTTAATTTGCATTCCGGTTGTCGCCATGAAGGGTCGACCTATAAGAATAGTAGAATCCTCCTCGTAGTATCTATGATCACAAAGTCAGTTAAGAAAGTGAAAGGACCACATTTAGTAACAACGTCTTTGATCTCTCCTCTAGGTGTTTTCAATGATCTATCCGCAAAGACAAGTTGTATGCTAGTCGGTTCTAGTTCTCCTATTCAATTTCTCAAACAAACTCATAGGCATAACATTGACAGACGCGCCTAGATCAACCAAACTACGTTCTATCTCAATATCATTAATGACTAGAGGTAGCGTGAAAGAACCAGGATCAGAACACTTAGCTGGATATGACGATGAAGGTTTCTTACTACGAGCGGCAGGATACCCTTCTTTGTTTCCCCACATGCCAGTCTCGATCCTCGCGTTCGGTAGCATTGCTCTTGGAAAAGGAGGCTTCATGTAGTATGGAGCAAGATGAGGATCATACTCCTTAGGCGCCTCCTTCTTTGCTTCCTTCTTCTCCGAAGCTTCGTCGGTCCTGCATAAAATAGAAGAAGCATTAATAGGCAAGTTTGTTGGATCTTGAATAGATACCATCTTAGCTTGCTCCTTTCTCGGATTTGGCTCAGTTTGGCTTGGAAGCTGGCCAAATGGTCGACCAGATGTTAGCATGCTAGAGATCTGGTTCACTGCCTGCTCAATCCTTTGACCGAATGCAATCTGTTCTTGGTTGAGGAGAGCTTGAGCTTTGAACTGACTATCATGATCGTCAAGTCTGGTGATGATCTGATTGAGCTTCTTGTCGAGTTCACTGACGTTGTTCTCCTTCTGATGATGCTGTCCTGTATAGGTATTGTTCAGATATTGATTCTGGCGATTGCCAGGAGCAGTTCCATAGTTACCCTGATTTCGGTGCGGCTTCTGATCCTGAGCTGGACCAGTTGGTCGGCTATTCTGGTTCTGGCCTTGGCTCTGGTTGGCACCGGCATTGTAGGGAGGTCGATCTTGGTAGTTCCCTTGTTGTTGTAGTTGCGGTAGCCAACATAACCGTTCTGATTGTTACTGAAGCCTTGAGAAACAAAGTTTAACTCTTCGGCAGACCAGACTTCTGTTTTAACAAAATTCTGGCATCGACCCCCGTTATGCGCACAAGCTCCACACCACTCGCAATCGACAACGTAGATAGGGGCTGCCGGCGGCTTGATGGGTGTAGAAGACTTCTTTAGATGCTTCTCAACTTCTGCCTTAATGGTTGCTTCGAGATCGAGCTTGTTTCTTGATCCTTCAGATTGTCGTTCCCAGTTCCTTGACTTGGAAGCACAGTTCGCGAAATAAAGAAGAGCAGCTTCAGGTGTGAGCGTAGTGCAATCCCCTTCAGCTAGGGAATTGACCCATTTGGCAGATTCTTTACGAAGACCTTGAGCAAAGATTTCAGCTAACTGTCTCTGCTCGAAACCGTGGTGAGGACAGTTGTAGAGAAGTTCTTGGAATTCTTTCCAAGTATCATATAAGCTCGCTCCTTCCTTCTGAGAGAATCTGGCGATGCTGTCCTTGAAGGCTGTTGTTCTGGAAGGAGGGAAGTACTCTTTGACGAAGTCTTGAGCAAAGTCTCCCAGTTTGTGTAGTAGCCAGGTGGTTTGCCAGTGAGCCACCTCTTAGCTGCGTCTTTCAAAGAGAACGGGAAAGCTCTCAAGCAAAAAGTGTTCTTGTCGAGATTCCCATTCTTGAAAGTGCCACAGAGATCAATGAAATCCGCCAGATGCGTGCATGGATTGTCTAGTGGCCTGCCTTCAAATTGTAGATCCCTAGAGATCATATTCAAGAAAGGAATCTTGATCTCATAGTCAGGATCTCCTTCGATGCGCGGCACGGCGATAGAAGATCGAACGCTAGTCGCTCTCGGCTTGTTGTAGTTAGCTAGACTCTTCGGTGCAACTGGTGGTGGTTGACCGCCTGGTGGTGGTAGTGGTAGTTCATCACCCATCCTAGGAGATGGAGGAGGTGAAAGTGATTCGGTGTATGAAGCGGACGAAGATGACGGTGAAGATGAAGATGAGGAACTCTCCTTCAGTTCCTCAATCTTGATTGGAGTGACAGATGGAGGTCGATTGGTTCTGCCTCTCTTTGAATCTGTGACGGAGCAGAACTGCCTGGTCTCTCTACACTCTTAGCCTTGTCGTTCTTGGCACTTTGGAGACGCGTGATAGGGCGGTGGTGCATAAACCTGTGAACAACCTACAAACGACAAAAACAAACAAAACCAGTGTAAAATCGAAGTGGATGGAAAAGTGGAAGATGGAAAGTAGAAGAGTAAAATTGCCAATTCTTCTTTCAAACGATTAAAAGAAGTCCCCGACAACGGCGCCAATTTGATGAACGTTGTAATGCGGTTAATCAAATAACTACCAAGCTGGAAGCTAGGGTAGATCGTATTCCACGGGTCTTCTAATAATCGTCTACTCAAATATAAAGGCAGATTACTCAGGTTTAATATCGTTGTGCGTGGTGTGAGTTCAACGTCTTCTAATTCTAGAAAATGCAAGGAAATTAAAATGAAATCTGAAAGAAAGATTGAAAGATTGGGTTGACTTAACAAAGACGACAGACAAGCTTAGACTTTGAATGCCCCTTAGTTAACCAGAGCATAGGCAATCAACAGATCAGCGGATTTTGATTCTCGTTCAATCAATTCTAAGACACCACCATAACTCCTTACCCTTAGGTTTAAGACTGGCAAACGTTCGCTCTATCCGATCTAGCTACCAAGATTAATGAGTCGCCCGGGTACGGTCGCCTCTTGCAACGACTAAACTAACTGGTGGAATTACTAACGATTTATGAGTTACTCTTGCAGTGGATTAACCCTAACTGGTTCCTACGAAAGGCATACTCCAATGAATAGGTTAATTGTTCGATTTGATGTTTTAAAGTAAGGCGAGCGTTCGCTTCTATCCTTAGCTTAACAAGAATCTAATCTAGGTGATCAATCCAGACAAGAAACATAAACAACGAAGAACAAATCAAACATGAAAGAGAAACTGATTGAACTTTGAATCTAATCACCGCCTATCCGTGACCGCTTTAAAGCCCTGGGTCACTTAGGGTTCATCTAGTCTAAGCTCTACGAGTTTAGCTACTCATGTTCATGACAAAAGAATCAAAGACAAAGACAGAGTTCATCATGAAAAGGAAGAACAGATAGAAACTGTAAAACCTAATTAAGACGACTCCGGCGAAGCTTCGCTCTCCGTTAATCTTCAATCCTAGCTCCGAGCTCTCCGAGATGGAAGGATGGCGTCACAATCTCTTCCTGGCTCTTCGAACTCTTCAACTCTGTTCTCTCGAACTTCTTAGGTCTGGAAATCGTGAAAGTTCTGAGTTATGAATTTTATATCTTTTAAAGTTGGGCCGTCGGTTAAGTATTTATACTTAACCCTAAAACTGCCGATTTTGCCTGGAGTTTTCGCCGAAAACTTAAGAAGTTTTCGCCGAAAACTCCTTTGTAAATTGACTGATCTCCCTGCTGTTTCTCCTGTGATTTTCGGACTCAGAGTTTTCGCCGAGAACTTGGGGTTTTTGCCGAAAAATTCCTCTTGTGATGCTCAGCCGATTTCTTCTGGAGTTTTTGCCGAAAACTCTAAGGGTTTTCACCGAAAACTGTAGTGTGAATCAGGGCAGGATTTTGGTTCACTTGATTGACATCTTTGATTGGTTCTGGTGCGATTCCTCGGGGTTCCAATGCCTTAGACACGTCCTTGACTACTATATTTGACGGCAAAAACCTGTGCTAACATGAAAACACTAGAAAACCATCAAATAGACCCGAAACGGGTCAAAGTAACACAAATGGCACGAGATAGAGCAGTTGAGTGAATATTCGCTATTCTACCCTAAAAACCATGTCTTAAGCAAGGAAATGTCGCTTAAATGAGGCTGATAACCACGTCAAATCGAGTGTCATCAACAGGTAGCATCTATGAGCGCATATGAGTCCATGGATTATGAGGGCCATGTTCAACAAACTACTTTTGCACCGGAACGTCGGCTCTTGACATCATATGAAGAAGCTTCAGAGCTTGAGTTGAAGGATCTGCCTCCAAACTTAGAGTATGCTTATTTGGGAGGCGACTCCAAGCTTCCGGCCATTATTAACTCGACCCTCACTCAACCTCAGAAGGATGAGCTCATACGGTTGCTTAGAAGGCATGTGCGCGCTATTGCTTGGAAGGTGACGGATATAAAGGGAATTCATCTTTCTCATTGTATGCATCACATCTTCCTTGAGGAGAACCAGAAACCGGTTAGACAACCTCAACGACGTCTTAATCCAAACATGATGGTGGTTGTAAAGAAGGAGGTGATCAAGCTTATGGATGCCAGGATCATTTATCCCATCTCAGATAGTAACTCGGTGAGTCCGGTTCATTGTGTGCCGAAGAAGGGAGGCATCATCGTGGTTCCTAATGCAGTGGGGGAGCTCATCCCTACGAGGACAGTTAACAGATGGAGAGTCTGTATTGATTACAGACGATTAAATGATGCTACAAGGAAAGACCACTTTACCCTTCCTTTCATTGATCAGATGTTGGAGCGCTTGGCGGGTCATGAGTATTACTGTTTCCTGGATGGGATGTCCGAGTATTTTCAGATTCCCATCGCGCCGAATGATCAAGAAAAGACCACCATGCCCGTTTGGTACTTTTGCCTACCGCAGAATTCCATTCGGACTCTGTAACGTGCCAGCTACGTTTCAGAGATGCATGATGGGTATCTTCGATGAGCTCATTGGAGATGATGTGGAGGTATTTATGGTTGATTTCTCGTTTCTGGGCATTCTTTTGAGCATGGCTTGAAGAACCTTGAGAGAGTCCTTAAGAGATGAGAAGCTACAAATTTAGCTCTTAGTTGGGAGAAGAGCTATTTTATGGTGAGGGATGGCATTGTGCTTGGGCACAAGGTTTCGAAGAAAGGCATTGATGTCGATCCAGCAAAGATCGACACCATTGCCAAGTTGCCACCTCCCTCTTCCGTCAGGGCAGTAAGAAGCTTTCTAGGTCATGCAAGGTTCTATAGGCGGTTTATCAAGGATTTCTTTAAGATTACCTTGCCCATGACTCGATTACTGGAGAAAGAGGTTCCTTTCCTCTTTTATGAGAAGTGTATGACAGCTTTTGAAACCTTGAGGAACAAGCTCATTTCAGCACCCGTGGTTGTAGCTCTGAATTGGGATCTGCCCTTCGAGCTTACACTGCAGGAAACTGGTAATTTAACCGCGGCAGATTAGACGTTTAACAGCGGCCACGCCCGCTGTTATTTACATTTAACAGCGGCCGCTGTCCGCTGTTAAACTGGCCAATGCTAAGCCAATTTAACAGCGGCCCCGGGCGGCCGCGGTTAAACTCAAAAATTTAACAAGCGGGCACCAGCCGCTGTTAAACTGTATCAATTTAACAGCGGCCTAGCCCGCTGTTAAACTCTTTCAATTTAACAGCGGCCCAGCCCGCTGTTAAATTAAAAAATCCTACAGCAGCAGCAGCTGTGCTGTGCAGCTCCTAATTTCAGTTTTTACAGTTTTTACGGTATTCGATATTTGAGACTTTATTGTGTACACAATTTTATAGTTATCAAACACTACTTCTCATTAAACAACGTCATTGTTCATAATCTAAATGTCAAAATGTACTAAGTATCAAGATAAAATAAACACACATTACTTAACTAATTTGTCCTCTACTAAGTACTAAGTATCAAGATAAAATAACACACACCTACAACCTTGATATGCATCTAACTAAGCGTCGTCATCGTTACTTTGGTCATCATTCTCTCCTTCACTTCTAGGAATGTCTTCATCAACTGTCGGGGTAGGAGCGCTTCCACTACATCCTCCTTGACTTTCAAACATTTTTCGCATTTCTTCCAAGTCCAGAGATAGACCAATTTGTTTGTCCAAGTGCTCCAGGATCTTTGCACCAAATGTCGTCCAACTTGGAAGGGGTGGGTTGGATGATTCCTGGGACCCAGAAGAAGAAGAGGACCCACGATACACCTGCAACAAATAATTTGAATAAGCAATTTTGCAAAAAAATCGACATGACCTATTCATACATTCACCTATTCTCATACTCTTCAACCTACAAAAATAACACACAATACATTCATTCCTTCACCCATATCTATAACCTACATTCCATTTCACATTTCACATATTTACAACCTATTATCATGGCAATGCACATTTCACATTTCTACATTCTCAACTCACTTACCCTTTTAGCTTTTGCCCCAAAGCCAAGATGACGTACTCTCCCAGATTTTTCTTTCTTGTTGTGTGCATTATATGCCCTTGAAACAGCATCATTCCGGCTAGTCCCTGAGTCAGTAGTGGGATCAGACTGAAACCCTTTAACGGACTCCTACATTCAATTTCACACGTGTACCAGTAAGTAACACATTCTAATGGAATTAAGTGTAAAGGGTATGCTAATAAACTACTACATCTCACACATACCACAAATGCTTCTGTAGCAGGGTTAGCACATTTTCCTGGCTCTTTCTCATAGCATCTAATAATTATGTGTGATGCGAGTGATTATGCCATTGGAGCTGTCTTGGGGCAGCGGATTGAGAAGAGGTTTAGGCTTATCTACTATGCTAGCAAGATGATGAACGAGGCTCAGCGGAACTACACCACTATCGAGAAGGAGATGCTATCGGTAGTCTTTGCCTTCGATAAGTTCCGCTCTTATCTTGTGCTTCATCAAGTTACTATTTTCACATATCATGCAGCTATCCGACATCTGATGAGCAAGGCGGATGCCAAGCCAAGGTTAATCCGTTGGATTCTTCTCCTGCAAGAATTTGATTTTGAGATCCAAGATAAGAAAGAGTCAGAGAATGTGGCTGCAGATCATTTGTCACGGTTGGAGGGACCTGAGCAGAGTTATGAGGATAATCTACCATTTCTGGAAACTTTCCCGGAGGAACATCTATTTGCTGTGATGATAAGTGAGGCAGAGGGCCCTTGGTTTGCAGATCTTGCTAACTTTCTAGCCTCTGGTGACGTAAGGTCAGACTTCTCCCGTCAGGAAAGGAGGAAGTTCTTCAATGAGGCTAAGAAGTACTTCTGGGATGACCCTTACTTGTTTCGGATTGGCTCTGACGACATCATCCGAAGGTGCGTAACTCTAGTTGAGGCTAGTGATATAATGGAGCATTGCCATTCTGGACATGTCGGTGGCCATCACGGAGCGAACCGAACTGCTCGAAAGATCTTGGCTTCTGGATTCTTCTGGCCTACTATCTTCAAGGATTGCCAAGAATTCACTAAGGCGTGCGATGCATGCCAACGGGCAGGTAAGATCTCTAAACGCGATGAGATGCCTCAACAAGTCTCTGTGGTTGTTGAAATTTTTGATGTGTGGGGAATTGACTTTATGTGTCCTTTCTCTATGTATTTTGGTAACAAGTACATACTCGTGGCTGTGGATTATGTATCGAAGTGGGTGAAAGCTCAAGCTCTTCCCACTAACGATGCTCGAGTTGTTGGAAAGTTCCTTAAGAAACTTTTCTCTCGCTTTGGTGCACCTAGGACCATTATTAGTGACCATGGAACTCATTTTTAGGGTCAATTTGATAAGGTGTGCCAGAAGTTTGGTGTTACCCATCGTTTGTCCACGGCTTACCACCCTCAAACGAGTGGTCAAGTCGAGGTGTCAAACCGGGAATTGAAACGGATCCTTGAGAAAACCGTCGATTAGTCCCGGAAAGATTGGTCCACCAAGCTTGATGATGCGCTTTGGGCATATAGGACGGCGTTTAAAATGCCTGTAGGAACCTCCCCATATTTTCTGGTATATGGGAAAGCGTGTCATCTGCCAGTAGAGCTCGAGAATAGAGCCTACTGGGCCCTTAAGCTTCTAAACCTGGATGTTAGTTTGGCAGGGGAAGAAAGGAAATTGCCGGTACTGGAGCTTGAGGAATGGAGAAACCGAGCTTACGAGAGCTCGAAGATATACAAGGAGCAAACTAAGAAGCTCCATGATTCACGCTTGAGAGGGAACAAGGAGTTCAAAGAGGGGGATCAAGTCCTCCTCTACAATTCACACTTACATCTTAGCCCGCAATCGTGGACCAAAGTCTCATGAAACTCCGGGAACTGTTCCCTAATGCCGTCGAAGTCGACCATCACCCCCGGAGTGGGCCGGAGGTGTTGAATCTGCCAGTACGTGCTCCAGTGGGTCTCATGGGCTAACCTACTGGGGTTGGTTCAGGTGGCAGATTCCGCTCCACTTCTACCTCTTCAGGAATTTTGGAGCACCTTCAGTTTGATCCCTAGGGTGAAGGATAGGAAGATGAAGCACATTGAGTTTCGTTTGGGAGGAGTTGTTTTCCATGAGTCCTACGACTCATTTGGGAGATTGTTGGGATTGGACCAGTCCGGGCAGTTTACAGTTTTCAAGATTCAAGAATCAGGGTTTGAAAAGACTACAGCCAATTCCAGAGTCTGGCACTACCTCACGGGCCTTGGGGGAGGATTTGTCACCAACCGGTCCAGGTATCGTGACCTTAGATGCCCGGTGTGGCGGTTCCTTCACCTGATTTGGATCCGTTCTTTTTGCCACCGGCGATCATCATTTTACGGAGATGAGATGTATCTGATTAGGTGCATGCTCGCGGGTACGACCTTCATATGGGGTATTTGGTGGCCCGGTTCTTCTACAAGCGCGTGACTAGCGCTATTGTACCTCGCACCCTCTGGAGGCTGGTATGTCTCTCGCATTATTACGACGCTGGCATTGCAGGTAATTGGCCACCTGAGGTGTTTACTGGGTTGACTCCCCTGAAGATTCTGGGACCTCAGTTCCTGATCTCTCATCCCGGAGGACGCCGTTCCAGGACATCCCCCAGTTCATGCAGCGGAACCAGATGGGGCCGTTTTTCATACACCACTTGAGCAGGTCCAGGAGTGGCAGGCGATTTTTGGAGAGGGTGGACATCCTTGGCAGCAGCAGCAGGAGACCAGGTGGACTCAGATGACTGATTGGCGGGTCAGTTTCAGCCAGGGTACTCTTCCTTGGCAGCAGGAAGTTCGAGATTTTCAGCAGTGCCATCAGACATGGCACGATCCGGAGATACAGAGGATGGATAGGCAGCAAGCAGATCCTGGATCGCCAGCCACCTCCACCTCCAGCACCCCGTAACCAGAGACCCCGCCGGAGACGCGAGCAGGATCAGTGATCATGATTTGACCTTAGGATTTTGTTTCTATTTCTGGACTTGTACTTTATTTTTATTCTCGGAGTGGATTTTCAGCCAGTTTGTTCTTTTGAGTCTTTGTGAACTTTTAGTCGAGCCATTTGTACTGATTTTCTTCTGAATGCTTTGATCGTGTGATGTTTTTCCCTCTTTCCACTTTATTCAGGATAAATTGCCGCATCTCCCGTGCATTCGATTCTGATCAGGACATACAATGCGACGAATCACTCATGCCGTCTCTGGCAACTTCATTGTCTATTTCCGGGTACCCCTATACAATTTTCTTCACTATTTCGTGTGAAACATTGAGGACAATGTCCAAATTTAAGTGTGGGGTGGGGTGTTTATTTGTATGTTTTGCCAAGTAATGGGCGGTGATTGTGCCTTGTTTTGTCACTCTTTCACAGCTTCCCATTCTCGGTAGCAAGTAATTTTTCACATTGCTTAATATCTTCTTGGATTGCTTACCTTCTTCCGTATGGTGAGATTGATGTGATGCTTTTGCTTGACCAAATGTGTGTATGAGAACCCGTTTTATGACCATCTCCCATTCTTTTTGCTTGTAGTATTTTAGGAACTTGTCCTTATCGTGTTAGTGAACAGTTGACTTGGTAATGTGGAAGACTTGGTCTGTCTGATGCTTGAATTCACTAGTTCAATGCCATGATCGAGTCTAGATAAGGGGTCTTTTAATTTCGTGCTTTTAATTGTTATTAATATTCCCAATCAGAGAAAATCTTATAAATGAGTTGTTCGGTATTGAAGTTGTGGGTCGATTCACGAGCTGGCATACGTGCCTGCCCATTGCTGTAGTCCCAAAGGGAAGTCTTAATGTGGCATTCTTCTTCTAACCTACTCCCGATCATGGCTGGGGTCTAGGATAACGCGGAATTCCAAAGGTTTCCGGCTGCTCCATACCCGGTAGTATCCACACTGTACCGACCATTCGAAAGTAAATGTAAAAAAAAAACAAAAAAAAAAAAAAAAACATCAAAAGAAAAAAAAATGTTCACTAACTCGTTAAAGTCTTGTTCCTCTTTTACTCCAGCAAAGGGTTGGTTTTAATTGTGTGGTCAGTTGGGTAATCCTCTTGTTTGATAGAAGCATCGTATACATCTTTCTAGGAACCAAAAGGTTTTCGGTTTGCTCATTCAAGTTGGTGCATTGTTGTGGTAAAATTCTTGTTTGAGGACAAACAAAAGTTTAAGTGTGGGGTGATTTGATGACGTTAGATTTATCGCGTTCATCTCGCCACATTTGAACGACATTTCGCTTGTTTGACTCTGAATTGTGATGATTTTGATTGTATTTTATGAAAAATGTGTTTTATCCCCCGTGGCCCTCTTTTGGGTCGTTTGATGTGTTTTCGAGTTGTTTTGATAAGATTCCAGGTTGTCATTTTATTGAAGACCTTTCTACGAGCTCGACGATTCAAGTGGGGATCAATTCGGAGTACGAAGAAGGCGGGAAATACCGAAAGAAGCACGAAGCTGGAAATAGCCCCAAAAGTGCGGATTTTGACACCAGAAGTGCGCTGGCGCACATTTTTAGGTGTCATGCGCACTTTTCCAAATGCATTCGACGGAAATTTCCTCTAATTAAAAAAGTGCGCATTTTGAAGGGAAAAGTGCGTCGGCGCACTTTTCAAGCCTTCCAGGCGCACTTTTGGCCATTTACAGCAGTTTCGACAGAAATTGGGTTCGATGAGGGAGGAAACATAACTTCTACTTTACAATTCTCTCCTTTTTCTTGGATGAACCAGACACTCTCGGAGACGAAGACGGAGCTTTGAAGAGACGATTGAGCAAGAGAAAGCCAGGATTAGCTCGAAGATTCGAGGATTCTTGAAGATTAGGATTAATTGGAGTAAGATGATTTCTTCTCTAGTTAGCTTTTTCTCTGTTTCTGTTATTTCTTCTCTGGCGATGTCTAGCTAAACTCTTAGTTTGTTCAGATTAGATGAAGGTCTAGCAAGATTTTGTATGGATGATGTCGGGTTTTTAACCCGTTAATGTTAATTGAGGTTTACTCAGACTTAATTGAGTTTTTTCTTAAACCCTAATTTGAAGCTCTAGTATTCGCAGATCGACCATATCGTAGAATTTGCTTCATCTTTGATTCGCGGTTCTGACCATGGACGTGAGTCATTCTAGAGTTTAGGAGGTCATTAAGATTAGCTGGTGTCTTGACCATAGGGCCAGTGAAATTAATCTCTTTGCATATCTGTGTGGCATTTCTTTGTTCTTCTTGCATTCTTGGCGATTTGTGAGTTATCTTGACCATAGGAACTCATAGGTTTGATAGGATAGTTTCTCTGCGTCCTGACCATGGAGTAGAGATTGCCAAAGGAAATGTCGAGTCTTTGAGTCTGTTGAAACCTTAGTTGCATTGCATCATTCGTCTTAATCGAGCTAGAGCGGATTCGAGTCTGGACAAGCGCCTTAGTCAATTCTTGAAGCTCCAACTTGTTTGCCTGCTTTGATTGGTTTAATTTGCATTTTTAGATATTTAGTTCATTGGTGCGCAAATTAATGCACACTAGTTTTACTCACTAGATCACTCTAGCGAGATTGTTACTTCCCAAGGGTCTTTCTGTTTCTATTACTCAA
Organism: Linum lewisii; assembly: GCA_034768395.1. NCBI lineage: Eukaryota > Viridiplantae > Streptophyta > Magnoliopsida > Malpighiales > Linaceae > Linum > Linum lewisii. Next base: position 17,746,716 of record CM068302.1, read on the forward strand.
CTAATGTGGAATAAGCTATTCGGGATTAAACGGTTGGTTTGGAAATGGTGGTGAATGAACTAAAAATCTAGAAATGCAAATTAAACCAATCAAGCAGGCAAACAAGATGGAGCTTCAAGAATTGACTAAGGCGCTTGTCCAGACTCGAATCCGCTCTAGCTCGACTAAGACGGATGTTGCAATGCAACTAAGGTTTTAACAGACTCAATGCCTCGACGCTTCCTTTGGCAATCTCTACTCCATGGTCAGGACGCAGAGAAACTATCCTAGCAAACCTATGAGTTCCTATGGTCAAGATAACTCATAAATCTCCAAGAATGCACGAAGAACAATGAAACGCCGCACAGAAATGCAAAGAGATTAATTTCACCGGCCCTATGGTCAAGACACCTGGTAATCTTAATGACCTTCTAAACCCTAGAATGATTCACGTCCATGGTCAGAAACGCAAGACAAAGATGAAGCAAATTCTACGATATGGTCAATCTGCGAATTCAAGAGCTTCAAATTAGGGTTTTAGAAAAATCTCAATTAAGTCTGAATAAACCTCAATTAACATTAACGGGTTAGAAACCCGACATCATCCATACAAAGTTTTGCTAGAACTTCATCTAATCTGAACAAACTAAGAGTTTAGCTAGACATCACCAGAGAAGAAATCACAGAAACAGAGAAAAAACTAACTGGAGAAGAAAACATCTTACTCCGATTAATCCTAATCTTCAAGAATCCTAGAATCTCCCGAGCTAATCCTGGCTTTCTCTTGCTCAATCGTCTCTTCGAAACTCCGTCTTCCTCCCCGAGAGTGTATGGTTCGTCCGAGAGAAAATAGAGAATTGTAGAATCGAAGTTATGTTTCCTCTCTCCTCGAAATTGGGTTAAAAACCCAATTTTCGTCAAAATCCGGATTTTTAATCAAAAGTGCGCCTGAAAGGGTTGAAAAGTGCGCCGGCGCACTTTTCCCTTCAAAAGGCGCACTTTTTAATTATGTGAGAATTCCGCCGAAGCTTAATTGCAAAAGTGCGCCTGACCCCTTCGAAAAGTGCGCCAGCGCACTTTTGGTCTGAAAACGCCACTTTTGGAGCTGAGTTCAGTTCCAAGCTTGTTTCTGCAATTCCAACCTCATATGTGCTCCGAATTGATCCCCGTTTGAATCACCGAGCTCGTAGAAAGGTCCTCCATAAAATGGCAACCTGAAATCTCATCAAAAAAACTCGAAAACACATCAAACGACCCAAAAGAGGGCCAATGGGGGAAAAACACATTTTTCATAAAAAACATTCAAAATCATCACGATTCGAGATCAAACAAGAAAAATGTCGTTCAAATGTGGCGAGATGAACGCGATAAATCTAACGTCATCAAATCACCCCACACTTAAACTTTTGTTTGTCCTCAAACAAATAAAAAAATTTGAATCTCGCTCAAATTCACAAATGACAAGATCAACTTAAACCGAATCAACCTCTGACAATTTGACCTAAACTGTTCCATCTAGAAAACGCAACCCACACATGAAGGAAAATTAACCAAACAAATCCAAGTCTCACTATTCTCTGCACACAACAAGTAACAATCACCAATCATGCACGATTCCGACCTAACCGACTAGACTTCCTTACACAGAAAATATTTAGTAATAGGAAACTCTCACACTCTGTGTTTAGGGACGTGTTTAAGCTCTCAATCACTTTCTTTGACCGAATTATGTCATAGGCTTTCATTTCAACCACCAAATCAACCACTGTGACAACACGAGTAACTAGTCAAGAAGGTCTTCCCTGCTAGGGACTGTAACGATACTATACTACGAGGGCTAATGATGAATGGATGAAGGGATAAATGATGATGAAAGGTATGGTGCGGTGCAGCAATCGACTAACCTCCCTCGAATCAAAGTCTATGGATTCCTACCGTCTAACCAGACACAGGTGGAATAATGTACGCTCGTCCTATGACACCCTCAAGCAACTTAGCACTTCATTTATTTTTTCTTTTCTTCTTCTTTTCTTTCTTCTTTTTTTTATTGCTTTTTTTACTAATTGCTTTCGTTCTTCTTTATGTAGGGAGAAGAACGTTTTAAACTAAAAACTACTAACACTTGACACTTTTTTTTTGCTCAATTTTTTAAGCTGCTAGAGGGGTTTACACGTCTGGACATACTAGCTAAGACCACTGGTTTACTGGCTAGAGGCAAGTCACCTTAGACCGACTTCCGGTTAGCTAATCTCAGGCCACTACCACAAGGGATCAACGGGGTGAACAAAAACATGGGGACAAGCTGTAACGTAATATCGAACCGAAAGAATAGGCCAAGCTCAAGGGTTTACACCTAGGGGAATTAATAGCAGGACGACTTCTGGCTAAGGTAGCAATTCTAGGTGCCCCTATCATTCTAGTACTCGTGTCATCGTGCGGTTTCAAATAGGTATCATGCAAATTCTGACGCATTCAAGTACAAGAAAGCCACTCAAAAAGAAACAAGTTGCAAGTTACGCGCAACGGATCAAAGGCTCACCAAAAGCTGCTAGTCGGGTTCGAATCATTTTCGTGCAATTCAAAGTGAAGCTACAAGAGTGATTTTAAAGTCTGTTCTGACTAGATTCATTTAATTTCAATTCAAACATGCTGGTAACAGGTTCTAGATAAGACAGTCTAAGCGTCATTGTGAAAGACTGAAAAACAGTTTAATAAGTCAAGAACAGAGCAAATTTCAATCATGGACAGCATACCGACATCACAACAAAGAAACCCTCAAAAATAAACACCCCACCCCACACTTAAATTAGGACATTGTCCTCAATGTTCCACCCAAAATAGTGAAGAAAAGTGTAAAGGGGTACCCGGAAATAGACAATGACGTTGCCAGAGACGGCATGAGTGATTCATCGAAATATATGTCCTGATCAGAATGGAATGCATGGGAGAGGCGGCAACATATCCTGAATAGAGTGGAAAGAAGGAAAACATCACACGACCAGAGCATTCAAAAGAAAACAGTACAAATGACTCGACTAGAAGTTCACAAGGACTCAAAAGAACAAACTGTCTGAAAATCCACTCCGAGAATAAAATAGAATAAAAAGTACAAATCCAGAGAATAAAAATAAAAAAATCCTGAGGTCAAATCATGATCACGGATCCTGCTGGCCCCGGCGGGCTCGCTGTCGACGGGGAGCTGGTGGTGGAACTGGAGCTGGAGCTGGAGGCTGTCTATCAAGGATTTGCTGAAGAAGCACCATCTGCTCGGTGTGCTGAGTCTGATATATGGCATGTCGAGCTGACTGCCCATCCCTCCACTGGAGCTCCTGGTCGTGCCAAGTCTGCTGGCGCTGCTGAAAATTGAGGACCTCCCGCTGCCAAGGTAGAGTGCCCTGGCTAAATCTGTCTTGCCACTCCTCCATGCGGCTCCACCTGGCCGCCATCTGCTGCTGCCAAGGATGGCCCCCCTCCCCAAAAGTCGCCTGCCACTGCTGAACCTGCTGAAGTGGTTTCTGAAAAGCTGCTGCACTGGGTGGATGATCTGGATGGGCGTCCTCAGGTTCGGCAGGAGAAGGTTGGTCTGGTCGGGGGACCAAACCATGAGAGATCAGATACTGTGGCCCCAAAAACCTTCGGGGGTGTTAACCCAACGAACACTTCAGGAGACTAGTTACCTGCAAGGTTAGCATTAGCAATGATGCGGGAGAACATACCAACCACCTGAAAGGGATCGCGGTTTCGTAGCGCCGGTCACACGCCTACGAAAGAACTGGGCTACCACATATCCCACATGAAGTCTAACCCCTCGGAGCATCGCCCTGAACAGTTGCATCTCCTCGTTATAAAGATGATGACCGCCGGTGCTGCGGTGGCAGAAAGTGCGGATCAAAATCAGGTGGATGAATTGCCACACCGGGCACCGAAGTGCGCGATACCTTGACTGGTTTGTGACCAATCCACCTTTGATGCCTGTGAGGTCAAACCAAGCTCTCCTCGTGGCTTCGGTCCTTGCGTGCGTAGACTCTCTTATCTTTAATTCATTGTGCTCCTCTGCCTCGTCAAATCCCAATAATGCCCCAAATGAGTCGTAAGACTCATGGAAATGAGCTCCACCCAAGAGAAACGTGATGTGCCTTGTCGTCGCGTCCATCACTTTGGTGTTCACGCTGAATGAGCACCAGAACTCCTGGAGAGGCACAAGAGGAGCCGAGTCGGTCACCTGGACCAACCCAAGTAAATTCGCTCACCTCAACCGGAATACCAGAGTGTCATGAAACTCTGGAAAAGCCTCCCGAATCGCCTCGAAATCGACCACTACTCCTGGAGTGGCCGGGAGGTGGCGAATCTTCCAATAATCTCTCCAATACTCGTCGTTAGGGAGATTAATGAGGTAAGGGTGGATAAGTCCCGCCATGGTTGCTGTGGTGGTGGTGGGTCGTTAGGCCCGGAAGAGGTACCGGACTGTGAGGCGGGCGCGGGGCAGCTTCATCGCCAGAGAGGGCTGCAGGATCCGACTGCTCTCCTCCGGGAAGGTCCCGAAGGAGGGGGTCGACTTCGACATGCTGTCCGTGACCGGAAGAGCTAGCCATTATCTGCAACTAAACAAACCACAATAAGCATCGGATTCATATTCAGGGCACAATAACATTCTTACTCTGGAACCGCATATGCTTAAGTTTGGATTATCTGAGCAAGATGATAAGGCAAGAAACATGACTAAGAAATCCCACACTTAAAGCATGAACACACTTAGCACTTAAAGTTTCAAGCACCCACTGAAATAAGCCTCAAACTGATGCTATATGACTTCCAAATAATTCCAAATAGCTCCCATAACACCACAGCACATTCAATTGCATCAAGGATTAATCAAATAAGCAAAACCCCCAAATCCAGAAATTTTGGTATAGGAAAGGAATCTATAACATGCAATTCGCCAAGCAAACGTAGTCCAAACAACACACGATTCAAAATGCAGCTATCCTAGATGATCAATTTCAATAATCCAATCTCAATTTAATCAAACCACAAATTTCGTAAATTAGGGTTCCTAGCTCTAAATGCACAAATCCGAAAATTTCAACGAAATTCAGCAAGAGATGGTGCAAAAGAATCGTAGGGATGTGTAGAGCAACTTACCTCAAAGTGGTGATGGCAAAATCCTCACGAAAATTGAAAAACGACCCGAAGAACACCAAAACTAGGTTTTGGTTCGAACCTAGCTCAAATTTTGACCAAAATCAGTGAAAATTGGTTGGGTAGGGGCGGAAATCAGTAGGGAGTGAAAAGGGATGAAAATTTTGGTTTGGGTTCGTGGAAATCAGAGAGTTAGAGTGAGTATGGGTCGATTTTTCGAAGAACAAACAGAGGAGGGGCTGCTGGGTTCGAAGAAAGAGAAGGGAGAAAAGAGAGCTTTGATCCGAAAAATTGAGGAAAAGAGGGGAAAATTGTGTTTCTGAAGGGAAAAGTGCGCCCCAGCCTTCAAAATGTGCGCCGACGCACTTTCACCACAAAAATGCGCACTTTTTAATTAAACCAATTTTCCGCCGAAGCTAATTTGCAAAAGTGCGCCTGCACTTTCAAAATGTGCGCCAGCGCACTTTCGGCTCCAAAACCGCACTTCTTGCCTGACAACAATTTTTCGCCGAAGCTAAAATGCAAAAGTGCGCCCGGCACCACTAAAAAGTGCGCCGCCGCAATTTTGGCTAAAAAACAGGCACTTTTTGACCTGCTACACCGGAAACTTCAATTAAATCATCAAAAAATTCGCCTAAAATCCGAGGTTTTAAAACGACCAAATCATGAAATTTGACTCTCAGGGACTGACACACACACAAAACTGACACCACGACTCTACCACGGACTCGACTCAATAAATTTAAAGACTCCAGACTCGGGTTGCTCCCGAGAAGCGCTCTCGTTTTACGTCTTTGAGCTAGACGATACCTAGTTTACGGTGTCTCGAGACTAGCCTTCTCCGTTACACCAATGAACGCACCAGCCACATATAGCTTCAAACGATGGCCATTTACCTTAAAGGGTTCCTCTCCGGCCTTGAAAATTTCCACGGCCCATGAGAAAGGGCTTTAGACACCGTAAATGGACCCATCCATCGAGACTTAAGCTTGCCCGGGAAGAGATGCAGCCGGTGAATTGTAAAGGAGCACTTGATCCCTTCTTTAAATTCCTTGCTTCCTTCAAGCGTGAGTCGTGGAGCTTCTTGGTACGCTCCTTGTAAATCTTCGAGCTCTCATAAGCTCGGTTCCTCCACTCCTCAAGCTCTAACACCTGCAATTTTCTTTCTTCACCTGCAAGACTAACATCAAGGTTCAGTAGCTTAAGGGCCCAGTAGGCTCTATGCTCGAGCTCTACTGCAAATGACACGCTTTCCCATATACCAGAAAATATGGGGAGGTCCCTATAGGCGTTTTAAACGCCGTCCTATATGCCCAAACGCATCATCAAGCTTGGTGGTCCAATCCTTAGAGGATTGATCGACGGTTTTCTCAAGAATCGTTTCAATTCCCGGTTTGACACCTCGACTTGACCACTCGTTTGAGGGTGGTAAGCCGTGGACAAACGATGGGTAACACCAAACTTCTGGCACACCTTATCAAACTGACCCTGAAAATGAGTTCCACGGTCGCTAATGATTGTCCTAGGTGCACCAAAACAAGAAAACAGCTTCTTGAGGAACTTTCCAACAACTCGGGCATCGTTAATGGGGAGAGCTTGCGCTTCCACCCACTTCGATACATAATCCACAGCCACGAGTATGTACTTGTTACCAAAAGACGGAGTGAAAGGACCCATAAAATCGATCCCCCACACATCAAAAATTTCAACAACCACAGACACTTGTGAAATCCTGCTCGTTGGCATGCATCGCATGCCTTGATGAAATCTGGAAATCCTTGAAGATAGTAGGCCAGAAGAATCCAGAAGCCAAGATCTTCCAAGCAGTTCGGTTTGCTCCATGATGGCCACCGACAGGTCCAGAATGGCATTGCTCCATTATATCTCCAGCCTCCGCTAGAGTTACGCACCTCGATGATGTCGTCAGAGCAATCCGAAACAAATAAGGATCATCCCAGAAGTACTTCTTAACCTCTGTAAAGAATTTCCTCCTTTCTTGACGGGAGAAGTCCGTCCTTACTTCACCGTGGCCAGATAATTAGCGAGGTCTGCAAACCAAGGGACCCTCTGCCTCTTTTATCATTATAGCAAATAGGTGTTCTTCGGGGAAAGTTTCCTGGATCGCTAGATTATCACCAGAACTCTGCTCATGCTCCTCCAATCGTGACAAATGTCCGCAGCCACATTCTTCGACCCTTCTTGTCTTGGATCTCAAAATCAAACTCTTGTAAGAGGAGAATCCAGCGGATTAACCTTGGCTTAGCATCCTCTTGCTCATAAGATATCGGATAGCTGCGTGATCTGTGAAGACAGTAATTTTAGCAAAAGAAGATAGGAGCGGAACTTATCAAAGGCAAAGACTACCGCTAACATCTCTTTCTGGTAGTTGTGTAATTTCGTTGAGCTTCATTCATAGTCTTCCTGGCATAGTAGATAGGCCTGAACCTATTCTCAATCCGCTGCCCCAAGACCGCTCCAACGGCATAATTGCTGCATCATACATAAGCTCGAAGGGCAGTTTCCAATTCGGAGCTACAATACAGGTGTGAAACAAGCTTATTCCTCAAAGTCTCGAAAGTGTCATGCACTTCTCGTCAAAGAGGAAAGGAACCTCTTTTCTAGTAATCGAGTCATAGGCAAGGTGATTTTAGAAAAATCCTTGATAAACCGCCTATAAAACCCTGCATGACCCAGAAAGCTTCTTACTGCTTTGACGGAAGAGGGAGGCGGGTTAGCTTGGCAATGGTGTTGATCTTGCGCGGATCAACCTCAATACCCTTCTTCGAAACTTTGTGTCAAGCACAATGCCCTCCGTCACCATGAAATAGCTCTTCTCCCAGCTAAGAGCTAAATTTGTGGCTTCACATCTCTTAAGGACTCTCTCAAGGTTCTTCAAGCCAAGTTCAAAAGAATGTCCATAAACCAAGAAATCGTCCATAAATACCTCCACAGCATCTCCAATGAGCTCATCGAAGATACCCATCATGCATCTCTGAAACGTAGCTGGCGCGTTACAGAGTCCGAAGGGAATTCTGCGGTAGGCAAAAGTACCAAACGGGCATGTGAAAGTGGTCTTTTCTTGATCATTCGGCGCGATGGGAATCTGAAAATACCGGACATCCATCCAGGAAGCAGTAATACTCATGACCCGCCAAGCGCTCCACATCTGATCAATGAAAGGAAGGGGAAAATGGTCTTTTCTTGTAGCATCATTTAATCGTCTGTAATCAATACAGACTCTCCAACCGTTAACTGTCCTTGTAGGGATGAGCCCCCCCGCTGCATTAGGTACCACGGTGATGCCTCCCTTCTTAGGCACACAATGAACGGGCTCGCCCAGTTACTATCAGAGATGGGATAAATAATCCCAGCATCCAGAAGCTTGATCACCTCCTTCTTTACAACCTCCATCATGTTTGGATTAAGACGTCGTTGAGGTTGTCTAACAGGTCTCTGGTTCTCCTCGAGGAAGATGTGATGCTACAGTGGGAAGGATGAATTCCCTTTATATCTGTCACCCTCCAAGCAATAGCACGCACATGCCTCCTAAGCAACCGTATGACCTCATCCTTCTCGGTTGAGTGAGGGTCGAATTAATTATGACCGGAAGCTTAGAGTCCTCTCCATATATGCATACTCTAAGTTTGGAGGCAGATCCTTCAACTCAAGTTCCGGAGCTTCTTCATATGAAGTCAAAAGTTTACGCTCGGTGGAGGTGTAAAAGCAGTTTGCGAAACCTGGTCAACATATTCCTCTTATCATACATGCTCATAGATGCTACCTGTTCATCCCAATTGCTCCTGCATCAACAAACTGACCAGAAACAATACACTTCTCTAGCGAGTCTTCACTCACTAGGTTAGTAAAAACAGAGGTAGAAAGCACAGTTACAGTTTCTTCAAAGCACACAAGTCATCGTAGTGGTGAGGAAACTGAATGCTATTATCTAAACGAAATGTAGCATGGTTTTTCCTACCCTAAGAGTTATAGTACCTCCTAGCACATCTATGAGAGAACGGCTGAATACAAGAATGGACGACCAAGAATCAACGCATATCAGATGAGCATCATCACGACAAAATCAGTAGGAAACTTGAATGGACCAATTTCAAGAATTACATCTTCTAAAATACCCCTAGGCACAGCAGAAGATTTATCAGCTAATTTGACGTTCATGCGAGTTGGTTTAAAATCAAGCTTTCCTATACAGAAGCTAAGCTATATGACATGACATTGATGCTAGCTCCTAGATCCGCTAAAACCACGTCCAATACGGAAAGTACCAATACGACAAGGAAGAGTGAAAGAACCTGGATCCGGCGCTTAATAGGAAGCTTATTTAGCACAATGGTAGATACCTCCTCATTAAGCTCCAAGTCTTCAAATAGCTCCGGGAAGTTCGCTTGTTCTTCCTCGTGAGAGCTAAGAGTTCTTGCAACTTCAACTTGTTGGTGGCTAGCATCTTCATGTACTTGGCAAACTTTGGCATTGTCACATCATCTCCTTCATCGACATGTCAACGTGAACCCTGTTCAGCATCTTCAGGATAGCTGGTATTGAGCATCGTAGAGATCCTTATTAGCCTGGCAGGATAAGGTGCTAGGCTTGTGAGGGTTAGCAACCGGTACAGGAGATGAGGGAATAACCGGTATCTCTCCTTATCTGGCTGCTGAATTTGTTCCTCTTCCTCCACGTCTTCTTCTTCAATGAGATGAGGGGGAGGAATTAGAGTTGGCACCTGCTTCATGGGAATATCTGTAGCTTCTTCCCGCTCCTTGTTTCCACAGCTCCCACATGTTCATTCTGGTTCGGATTAGGGAGGTGGTGGTAGGTAGAGATCCAATACCCTTCTTCTTAAACAGATTTGTGATTCCTGCATCTGATTCGCAAGCTTCTGGAGAGAAGAGTGTGGTGTGAGATGTCCTTCTTGTTCGATTGGGTTTCAACAAAAATCTTTTCCAACATGATCTCGGAATAGGTCTTAGTGCAGAAGAGCTCGAACGCCGTTGTTGTCCTGATTTGGTTGTGGTTCTGGTTCTGGTTCTGATTATAGTTCTAATTCTGGTTCTGATTGTTATTCCAGCGTCCTCTGTTCTGCCATTGGGAATTCTGATTTTGATTCCCATTATACCTTTGGTAACCCCCTTGATTTTCCTCCCTGAAACTGATTCTGATTCTGGTTGTTGTTCTAGTTCCCTCTGCTCTGCCATTGGGAGTTTTGATTTCGGTAACCATTAGAATTTCTAAAATTGTTGTTCTGGTTCTGGTAATTCCCCTGGTTCTGTCCACCAACATAATCAACCTCCTCTTGTTATTGGTCTGGGTTACCCTCAATCTTCCAATTACAACTCTCTGTTGTATGATCTGGACCACCACAGTTTGAACACGGGGCGGTGACTGCTGCTACAGTCGCCGCCGTTGAAGAAGAGGAAGGAGTGGTTCTAGAAAGCATCTTGAACCCTGGCGGTGGAGCTGTAGGAACACCCGATGCGGGAGCTATCTGAGCTCTTCCCAACTCATGCTTCAGCCTCTGTACTTCCATCTCCAGAGTCGAGTTATCCAACTCCAACTGACTTCTAACAATATCCACTGGTGCAGGAACTGTGGGAACAGGGTATGATGAATCAATAGAGAACCTATTTTTCTCTGAATGTCTGTTGTCCATCTTCATTGGGTTAACTTGCATGAGAGATTTGATTTTCGCGGCAAAACTCTTGCAAGCATCCAAGGCCGCGGTTGCGGTCATGTCGTTCAAATCCATAATCAGCTGTAGAGAGAACTCCTTTTTCTTCCCATAGTCCAGGCCACGGAAGAATGCAGAGAACTTGTTATAGTCATCCCATCCATGGTGAGGACAAGCCCGGAGAAGCCTAAATATCTCTGCCAAGCCTCATAGAAGTTCTCCTCCGCTCCACTCTCGAATCCTGCGATTTGTGCTCTGAGGGCATCTGTTCTAGAAGGGGAGAAGAACTCTTCTAGAATGCTTTAGCCAGACCATCCCACGTAGTGAAGTGATTCGCAGGATGATCATACAACCACAGTTCTGCTTGACCCTTCAGAGTGAAGGGAAAAAGCTGAAGCTTGACTGCATTATGATCCGCTTCATTGTTGGAGACTGTATGAGCCAGCCTCAAGAAGTTCCTCACATGAGCATTCGGGTCCTCATTAACACCTCCAGAGAAAGTGATCCCGTTTGCTTGAATCATGTTGATCAAGTGAGATGGAATGTGCAGATTCCGAGTTCCCGTGTTGGGAATCTGGATGCTCGAAGATGTCCCATCTATGGTCGGTCGGTCGTAATCTTCAATGTCCTTTCCGCCGCCATAACTTCTATCTCAGGTGGGATAGGAGGATCTGTGGGGGATCAGTAGTAGCAATGGTGGATGTGAAGGCGAAGATGTAGATGAAGATGTGAAGAGGTTCTTCCTTGATTTAGGTGTCTTGGCGGGAGGAGGAGGTACAGGAGTAGTGCCGAACTGAGTGTAGAAAATTCTGCCCTTGTCAGCTATGCGCTTACTCTGTCTTCTTTCTTCTGTACCTGCAATCTTGCCTGAAACAACAAAAACAAGAAATACCAAGTAATATAAAAATGTGGGAGATAAGAAATGATGAAAGAGTGAATGAAAAGCTTAGACGCACAATGCCTTTCCTAGAAAAAGAAAAGGTCCCGGCAACGGCGCCAAAAAAATTGGTGCGCAAATTAATGCACACTAGTTTTACTCATTAGATCGCTCTAGCGAGATCGTTACTTCCCAAGGGTCTTTCTGTTTCTATTACTCAACTAATGTGGAATAAGCTATTCGGGATTAAACGGTTGGTTTGGAAATGGTGGTGAATGAACTAAAAATCTAGAAATGCAAATTAAACCAATCAAGCAGGCAAACAAGATGGAGCTTCAAGAATTGACTAAGGCGCTTGTCCAAACTCGATGTTGCAATGCAACTAAGGTTTTAACAGACTCAATGCCTCGACGCTTCCTTTGGCAATCTCTACTCCATGGTCAGGACGCAGAGAAACTATCCTAGCAAACCTATGAGTTCCTATGGTCAAGATAACTCATAAATCTCCAAGAATGCACGAAGAACAATGAAACGCCGCACAGAAATGCAAAGAGATTAATTTCACCGGCCCTATGGTCAAGACACCTGGTAATCTTAATGACCTTCTAAACCCTAGAATGACTCACGTCCATGGTCAGAACCGCAAGACAAAGATGAAGCAAATTCTACGATATGGTCAATCTGCGAATTCAAGAGCTTCAAATTAGGGTTTTAGAAAAATATCAATTAAGTCTGAATAAACCTCAATTAACATTAACGGGTTAGAAACCCGACATCATCCATACAAAGTTTTGCTAGAACTTCATCTAATCTGAACAAACTAAGAGTTTAGCTAGACATCACCAGAGAAGAAATCACAGAAACAAGAAAAAACTAACTGGAGAAGAAAACATCTTACTCCGATTAATCCTAATCTTCAAGAATCCTAGAATCTCCCGAGCTAATCCTGGCTTTCTCTTGCTCAATCGTCTCTTCAAAACTCCATCTTCCTCCCCGAGAGTGTCTGGTTCCTCCGAGAGAAAATAGAGAATTGTAGAATCGAAGTTATGTTTCCTCTCTCCTCGAAATTGGGTTAAAAACCCAATTTTCGTCAAAATCCAGATTTTTAATCAAAAGTGCGCCTGGAAGGGTTGAAAAGTGCGCCGGCACACTTTTCCCTTCAAAAGGCGCACTTTTTAATTATGTGAGAATTCCGCCGAAGCTTAATTGCAAAAGTGCGCCTGACCCCTTCGAAAAGTGCGCCAGCGCACTTTTGGTCCGAAAACGCGCACTTTTGGAGCTGAGTTCAGTTCCAAGCTTCTTTCTGCAATTCCAACCTCATCTGTGCTCCGAATTGATCCCCGTTTGAATCGCCGAGCTCGTAGAAAGGTCCTCCATAAAATGGCAACCTGAAATCTCATCAAAACAACTCGAAAACACATCAAACGACCCAAAAGAGGGCCAATGGGGGAAAAAGCACATTTTTCATAAAAAACATTCAAAATCATCACGATTCGAGATCAAACAAGAAAAATGTCGTTCAAATGTGGCGAGATGAACGCGATAAATCTAACGTCATCATTCATTCACCACCAATTCCAAACCCAAAGTTTAAACCCGATTAGCTTTAACCCACATCGTTGAGTAATAGAGAAAGAAACACCCCTTGAGAAATTACGATCTCTTATATAGGAGCAATTCTTCGAGTAAAACTAGTGTGCATTTATTTGCGCACCAGTCTACTACCATCCTGGCTTCGCCACTGTGTTGTAATTTTGTGTCATTGATCATTCTCATTAACCATGTCATGACTTGGCTACGGAGGCACACTGTATGTGTGCCTCTAAAAGCATTTTTCTGCCTCTATAGAGTTTTAGAGGCAGATAGCTTAAGTGCCACCTACGCTCCAGTCGCTGAAGGTCTTTTGAGGCAAATACGGTGGCACATATTATCTGCCACTAATGGAAGAATCTATGGGATTTGAACTTATTTTTGTTGCTGATAAAAATTTTTAGAGGCACATATATATGTTTTTAAAAAGATTTATTCCAACCATGATATTTTCCTCTATTGAACTGTGCTAAGTTCTTAGTTCTTACCATTTGGTTCAAGAGCACTTACCGATGTTTTTCTGCGCAGTTTTTAAATATGAATTATAAAACTCAATGGTATGGAGAAACTATGCCAAGAAAAATAAATCAAAATTGAAAAAATGAACAAAAATTCTTACTCATTATTAGAAAGAAAATTGTTAGTGCTTATTATATATTATCTAACATTTATCTATACAAAATAGTACAGAGTTTACAAGTTATCTACCTTTAAAATTTTTACAAGATATCTATCTCTAAGCTAATCATACAACATATAGAGACAATTATAAATTATCTGCCTCTAAAAAAATTAATCATACAACGGCAGTTATAAATTATCTGCCTTTAAAAGAGTTTTTTGTATAAGACAAAAGACTTATAGAGGTAATTATAAATTATCCGCCACTAAAGGAATTTTTCGTATAACTTATAGAGGCAGTTATAAATTATCTGCCTCTAAAGGAATTTTTCGTATAACTTATAGAGGCAATTATAAATTATCTGCCTCTAAAATATTTAATCTTACAACTTATAGAGGCAATTATGAATTATTTGCCTCTAAAACTATAAAATAATATTTATTAAACTTAAAATAAATAAATAAAATATAATTAGAGGCATATATTTGCATCTATAGAGGCACATATAGTGTTTGTTCTTTAAAAGTATGTTTAGAAGCAAATATATTATGTGCCTCCGTGAATCTGCCTCCGTAGCCAGATTATGTTGTAGTGACATCACATTTGAATTCATTTGGACAGTAGCAGAAGGATATCCCGGCCCACTTCTATTATTAATTCATTGATGAATCAAATCACCTTTCTTATATTCGTTATTGTGTGAGTGATGAAAAGGTGATTCACCCCTATTTAAGCATCACTTTCTTTTTCTTTCTTGGTGTACTCCCATCGTTGAACATTACATTATTTCTTGGTGAATTAAAAATGTGTTGAACTGTTGTAAAATTACAGTTGTTGTATTTTGCAGAACTGATGAGTGTAACAGCCGTTTTCATTCAAGTTGCAACGGGCGTTAAAGATCATGTAACGATCGTTGTCTATCAGAGGTAACGGGCGTTATGGAACATGTAACGACCGTTATGTCAGTTCAGTATAAAATAGTGAAATCGGCAATCAGTCGACAATCGTTCTAATTCCTTTCTCTTTCAACCTCTTTGACGAACAACATGAGTTTAAGGTGGGGATTTGGAGCTAGGCTAGTTGGTTCAGCGAGGGAACGTAAAGGAAGGTGAAGGGATCGGTCTAGGTCAATCTCCCCGACTCTGATCTAGGTAAATCCTTCTCTACCAAGCGGATTCGGCTCCGCCAGCTAGGGTTCAACGGTTTGGGGGTTTTGTTGTTCTTCTCTAATCAGATCAGTTCTGATGGTTGTGGTTGTCTATGATCCATACCCAACTTTTATTGCTCATTGTTATGTTCTTATTGAATTACATCTTATTATGTAATTTGGGCTTATATTGTTAGACTACCTTGATTGATATCGATAGGGATTACGTGCATGATTAGACTAATCTCAAATGTTGGAATTAGGTGTGAGAGCGGATGATCCATTATGGATTGCGCAATCCCCTAGGCAATGAAAGTGCTAAAAGGGGTCGTAATGACCGGTAACATAGCCTATATGGCACTGGGATGGTCAATAGACCTTACAGGCTTAAGGGATATTTTTAAAGGATATGGATAGTGATTGTTCGGGCTACCAAACCTCTAACTAGTGTGATCTTTCTTTGATCTGTTTGGCTTATTGGTTTTACTGCTTTCATAGCATATGGGATTATTATTTCTTGCTGGTTCACTCAGTGCATGTCACTGACTCCTCTTTTTTTGGTTTCTTTTCCGATTCATTTTGGGATTTGGTGAGCAGGTCACCATGTCATCTAGGTGAGCTTTGAGGAGAGGTGCTGCCCTGCATGCCGACGAGTCGGTTAATGCTAGGTACTACTAGGATGTTCAGACCCACTTTTGACTTATCGATTTTGACGGGACTTTCAGAGATTTCTTTCTGGTTTTTGGATTATGGATGTATTGGATTTGTTATTAGTTCTTCATTTCCCTTTTTCTCATTGGTTATTGGTTGTATTTGATTATTGATTCTGGTTGTGCCGGTTGGGCGATTTCCCTTCTTATTGCATTATTTTAGTCTTTTGTTCATGTGATGATGTGTATGATTATATGCTTAGTTCGGGTGACGTCTCATTAGTAATGCATAGGTTAAACCTGTGGTTTAATCGGGTCGTCTAGGGTGGGGTGTTACAGACACACTCAGAAGGAAACCCCCCTTGTGGACTGACATTGCTCGGCTTGGCTTCAGCTCATATCCAAGATTCTGTCCGTTAATCCTCAGATTCGGATCTCCTTCATTCCCCGCTCACTCAATCGATTGGCCGATAGAATTGCGTAAGCGACGGTTGTGGCTCGGAGCCTGAAGATGGGATTATTCTAACGCCATCACTGCCTCTTTGGTTTTTCCTTTCCTTGTAACCGTTTTTCCCACAGAAGTGATGAATACAATGAGAAGTTTCAATATAAAAAATTAAATTGATAATATGATGGAAACAAAGGAGAAGGCTGTTGCCTAGATTGATGGACCTCACCAACCTATTTCCACTCGTTGACCTTGGCTCTAGTTATGGTGGGATTAATATTGATATGGCATTGAATAGTAAATGTTGACGCTGACTTTTAATCAATTTCTTGGACCAAACAGATAAGATATATTTCTTTTATTTGAGGGTTGTATTTTATTAACTATGCATCTTGGAAGTCAAATCATAATTATAATAAATTCCACTATAAAGACTTCTAAACCTATTAATTAACGGTCAAAATAGACATACTATCAAAATATAGAGGTGTTCCCAATTAGCCATCTTCCTAAATCACTGGACAATGAAATTATATACATGGTTAACATACACTCGGTGTCTCGGAGGTAACGATACCCTAGTACTAAAGTTTCGTCATATTTGTGTTTGAACTATAGAGTTTCAGAGTTTTAGTTTAATGTTTAGGGGGTTATGATATAATGTTAGAGATTTTGAGTTTATTTTTGGGGTTCATGATATTTTTAATTTGAACTTATGGTCAAAAGTTAGAATTTGGGATGTGATTTAGAGTTTAAGTCTATATATGATATAGTGTTTGAGATTTAGGATTTAGTATTTAGGAGGTTAACATTATTCATTAGTGCTAAGAGTTTATTGTAATAAGTTTAGGAATCATTATTTGAGTTATAAATTTTAGAAATGTAATTTATTTTGTGCTAGCTAAGTAGGGGTGGAAATTGGGAGGGAACGGGAGCCCGTTCCCAAATTTTCAAATTCCCGAATTTTAAGTCCTGTTCCCGTTCCCAAATTAAATACGGGAATTCGGGAATCACATTCCCAAATTAAACAAAAATAGTTATTGTTGTGTTAAATATGGTGAAAGTTTGAGAACGGGAATCGGGAATTTTCAAACCCGTTTTGTTTTTTCCGAAATTTTATTGGAATGAGACCCCGTTGAAATTAAACTATGAGATTCAGAGTCCCGTTCTCGTAAAATTTTGGGAGAACTTAAATGAATTCGGTAATTACCGATTTCCGTTCCCAAACTTCCATCCCTATAGCTAAGGTAACAATACCTACGTACGAATACTAAGTGCTATATATATTGATACTTTTTTTGCAGTTCAATTCAATAATGTATGAAGTTCAGCTGAACACAAAGTAAAACACTCAACACATTTGAGTATATTAGTAAAATAGCTAACCTTGAAAGATAAAATCACAAACTCGAATTCACACACAATTTTATCATAAAATCTCTGTACAAAATATTTTAAACTCAACAATGAATTTATAATATTAAAATATTGGATAAGTTAACCCAAAAATGATCAAGTAATATTTTCATTACGAATATTATTAACTTACCGATCCTTAATAATAATAATAATTTAGTAATATATATCCATTTCGATACAAGTAGCCCAGGTTGTGGATCGAGAGGAAGCTAAATGATTGTGCATTCCGCAACGATTTTTGTAACGCTAAAAATACGTTACCGAAAGGCTTCAACAACGTTTTTCTGCACCTTCAACAACGTTTTTCTGCGTCACAAAAAAGCAATTTTATTGTAGTGAAGAAGACGCAACGGATTTCGGGAGAATTATTGTCGGATGTCGTGACCTGTTGAGATCGAGATCACAGTACAAGGTGGTTGATGTAAGGAGAGACAGAAACAAGGTAGCTCATACTCTAGCTCACCTTTGTTTTTCCCTAGCATCACCATCTTCGTGACATGTAATTACTAGTTGGCTCGAACATGTACTCTCTGACATGTGCATGAGTTGTGATCATTCATAATACAAGCATATGCCACTTTACTATAAATTTTTAAGGGTTATTATTTTTAAAATGCACTAACTTAGGCGATTTATTTTAAAAATGCACTAAGTTTCGGAAACCCCAAATCTATCCCAGAGTTAACGCCGTTAGTCCTGCTTTGTAAAGTTTTAAACATTTTGAACCAAGTTGCTAACGGAATTAATTTTTTAAGTTGTTTGTCTTCTAAAATTAGTAACCCAAGTTTTCCAAAATGCATTTTAGACCCTCATCAATTCAATCCCTTAAAAATCCTCCCAAACCCTTCCTCTTCTTCGACTCCAACCAACTCCCGCCGCCGGCTTCCACCCAAGCACCTGACCGCCGCCGCCAACCGACCTCCGCCGCCAACCGACCCCCGCCGCCAACCGCCGCCCGACTCCAACCAGCCCAACAAAACCCCAGTACACTCTTTCCTCTTCCGTGCTTCAGACTCAGAGCTATGGCCACCACCTCCGCCGCCGCCAACATCTCCTCCATCTCCAAACCCTCAATCCATCCGCCGTCAAAGTCCCCTCTTTTCCACAAACCCAATTCCCTCCTTCCCACCACTTCATAACCCTCCGCCACCACCATCGTCGCCGTCAACCTCTCGTTCTCTAAATCCTCCACCCCCACCCACATCCCTCTCGCTTACCGGAGCCCAACCCCTGACTCTGACGAATCCGACGACAAGCCCCGCGAAGAAGGCGACCCAGAAGCCTCCTGCCTCTACTACCTAGGCCTCTACGCGTTGCAGCACCGCGACCAGGAAGGCGCCGGAATCATCGCCATCAAGGACCAGGTATTCCAAACCATAATCGGCGTCGGCCTTGCTAAAAAACGTCCACACTTCTCGCCGGGTACCGATTCGGGTTCGTAGGAGTCGCCCACAACGGAAACCTAGTCAATTACAGGAAGCTCCGAGCCGAATTGGAAGAAACCGGGTCAATCTTCAACACCAGCTCCAACACCGAAGCTGTCCTCCACTTAATCGCAATCTCCAAGCTGGTTGGAGTAGGGCGGCAGTTGGCGGTGGGGGTCGGTTGGCGGCGCGGGTTGGTTGGCGGCGGCGGTCAGGTGCGTGGGTGGAAGCCGGCGGCTGGAGTTGGTTGGAGTCGAAGAAGAGGAAGGTTTGGGAGGATTTGTAAGGGATTGAATTAATGAGGGTCTAAAATGCATTTTGGAAAACTTGAGTTACTAATTTTAGAAGACAAATAACTTAAAAATTAATTCCATTAGCAACTTGGTTCAAAATATTTAAAACTTTACAAAGCAGGACTAACGGCGTTAACTCTGGGATAGATTTGGGGTTTCCGAAACTTAGTGCATTTTTAAAATAAATCGCCAAAGTTAGTGCATTTTAAAAATAATAACCCAATTTTTAATTATAATCCAATAATATATTATTATTAAACTTAAAAAAATATAATTCATAATACCTAGAATTATTTTCGATCCACCATAGTAGTTGACGTCAGCACACAAGACTAGCAAACATAGTAGAAATTAATTAACACAATGATAATCCTTTGGGCCGACAATTTGAATATTTAAAAGAAATTAAGAAAATCACCTCATGTTGACTTAGTATCGCCGCCCTAACCCATAATAATATAGTCATCTTAATCTATTGTGTTGTATTCAATCCATATAAGCATGTCAGCTGCCTCCTTCTTCTCATCCAAATAGTCCGGAACTAAAGCGGACATGGACGACGGCGGAGGTACATCCAAAGGCGGCGGACACGTGGTTATGAAGTACTCGTACACGTGCGGATTCTGCAAGAGAGGATTCTCCAACGCACAAGCATTAGGAGGGCACATGAACATCCACAGAAAAGACAGAGCCTTATTGCTCTGTGAAGAAGCTGCCCAACAGGATCATCAAACCAAACCCTCCTTGTGTGACGACAAAGCTCAATCATCAGCGCCGCCGCAGCCACAGCCGCCGTTTGAGGACAAAGCTGCGGATGCCCAACGGGTTTTTGTTCATGTCGAGGATGATAAGGAGGGGGAGGAAAGCTCCAAGAAAGTTGGGTCGATGTTGGATCTTGAGCTGCGATTATGATATATATGTTTGGTAGGCTGTTTTCATTAATCAAACTAATTGGAGTATCATCGATATATATTGCGTATTGATTCATATGTATATGTGTGTCGCCGTATTTATAAAATTTAATTAACGTGTGCATATATTTCTTTGATGCGTTTTTAGGCCATGACTTGAATTTGATTGTTGTTGAATTTTCAGTTTTCTTGTTCAATGATTTGTATTGTACAGCTTGCTTACGTTTCTGCAATTGGTCTGGGTTTAATATATGATTTAGTAAGAGATATATGATAAGTAAAAGGTTATAATCCGAACATGTAGACTAGAAGAAACACATTAACTTGTAATGAACAACTACCAGCCGTTCCATGGAGGCGGGAGACGCGTGATAAAAGTATTAAAAAAACGAGAACGAGAAGAAACTGAGATTTACGTGGTTTACTAACAAAAATATTAGATACATTCACCGACACAAATTTACTATGGTGACAACATTTTTTTGTTGTCATCATAACAACAATATAAAGTGTCATTTTTTTAATTTTAGATACCGATTTGTTCATAGTAGGTATGCGAGTTTTAATTTTAAGTACAAATATGTTTACAGTGAGTTTTAATTTAAATTTACAACTACCAATTTTGAATATAAGTACTTGATTTGTTAATTTTAGTTACCAATTTTAATGTTATTATGATGACAAGAAAAAATGTTATCACCGTAGAAATTCTCCCACAGACAAGCTAAGTAACAAACTTTCTTTATTATAAAGATACTGTCAAAGTTTTTTCATCCTCGTACACCCAACCACACTTCATTTTGTACAACCCTAACCTCATGTTATATACCTGAACCTGATATAACATAGGCTCAAGCCCAATACAACATACCAATAACAATGGGCTTCAGTACCCTTCCTTAGAATCATGATCTTGCATTATCAATTTGTGTGTAAGAAACTGATGTGGCAGACAAGGTTTTAGTAAGAAAATCAACAATTTGATATTCAGAACGAATGTAAAATAACTTGATATCCCCAGAAGTAACCAAATCCCCAATATAATGAATATGGATCTCTATGTGTTTAGTGCGACCGTGAAACACATGATTCAATGCTATTTAATAGAACTAGTACTATTGTCGTCATGAAGATGCATCAAGAGATGACTAGGATGCCCTAACTCAGGCATTAGATGAGTCAACCAGATAAGCTCACACGTCAGACAAGGAGTGATACTTAACTTATTTTGAAGACTTAGAAACGTTAACTTGCATCTTACATTGCCATGAGATGAATGAATCACCAAGCTGAATACACCACACAAATGTCGATTGACGAGTGCCCATGCAACCTGCATAGTCAGCATCCGCGAAAGAAGTAAGATCATGATTGCCACGTGAAGAGAAAACCATATTGAGACGATGTGTACCTTGGAGATAATGCATGATCTAGAATACAACAACAAGATGAGGTTGACTCAAGGTGTCCATGAATTGGCTCACGATTTGAACTACCTATGCAATGGTCATAATATATGCATACTTGAATGACATATATTTATCATCGAAGTGTAGCGTGGAAATCACATGAAATGTAACCAACCATGCCTATTCCAACTGGTCCTACTTAAGTGAGGTCTTAGCCGATTAACAAACCAGATTGAAATAACTTAACTTCATTTCTGATCATCGGCGCTGGTCCCATGTGGTAGCGGAGGTGGACGAACTCCGATGAGCCTTCGAATTTCTTTGAGCCGTCGTAGATTAGGTCATCGGCGGTTGCAGCGGCGGTGGTTGCGGCGGAGGTAGTGGTGTTCTGTTTTGGTGGGTATGGACGGAATCCAACGACGAGTTGGACGGAAGATGGAGAGAAGAGTGGCGACGGCGACAGTGGTGGCGGCGGTGATGGTGGGAAGAAGGAGGCAGGAGGAGAGGAGTGTGGTGTGGTGTTGAGGATGGAGGAGGGGAGAGAGAGGAAGAGGGATCTAACTTTTCGGTTAGATTTGATTGGGTTGGGGTTAATCGGATTGAGTTCTTTGGTTAGATGACTAGGCATGTTAGGAAAAATTAATATGATGTGGCAAACTTGAATGACGTGGCAGTGGAGTTGGCAAGTCCACATAGGCGGATGGATAGAAAAATGGATGTTCGTAGGTAACAGTGACCTCTTCGAAAAATGGCTCAAAGTTTGGTAATGTCAATAGCAATTTTTTTTATTTAGTGACTTCCGGGTTATTTGGCCAAAGTTCAGTGACTTATTATGTAACCAACCCATGTGAGTAGTGTGCTCATGAAAGACCTTGGGTTGTAAAACTTTTGTGAGCGGATCCGCTATCATGGAGTTTTGTCCCAATGTGTTCTATGGATATTTGTTCACTATGTACTCTATCTCTTACAACTAGAAATTTAATGTTAATATGTTTCGACTTAGAAGAACTCATATTGTTGTTGGAATATAAGACCGCTGATTTGTTGTAAGAAAATAACTTGAGTGGTCTTTCAACATTTTCCAAAATGCGCAGTTCAGTGACAAAATTTCTCAGCCATATTCCATGATTTGTCGCCTCATAGCATGCTACAAATTCTGCTGCCATAGTGGAAGAAGTTACAAGAGTTTGTTTGACACTTTTTCATGATATAGCTCCTCCAGTTAACAAATATATATATATATACTTTCTGCTATCTTGGCACCCAGCAAAATCAGAATCTACCAATGACCTCCAAATGATATGATTTTCTGTAAATGAGCATGTACTCTTTTATTCTCTGAAGATACCTCATAACCTTTTTGGTCGCGATCTAGTGATTGCTTAGATATCTTCCTAACATCCCAACTATGTACGCAATATTTGGATGTGTACAAACTTGAGCATAAATAAGACTACCAATAGCTGATGCATATGGAATCTTTTGCATCTCTTGCATCTCAAGGTTACTTTTAGGGCATTGTGTGAGACTAGACTTGTCTCCATTAGCAATAGGGGTATCACCTAGTCTACATTCTTCCATGCCAAATCTCTTAAGTACTCTACCGATATAGCTCTTTTGTGATAATTCAAGAACACCTCAAGTTTGATCACGATGTATTTGAATTCCTAATAGGCGTCACTGAGATCTTTCATCTAAAAATTCTTAGACAAAAAACTCTTGGTTTCGTGCAACAAGCCTATATCATTAGTGGCAAGCAATATGTCATCAATATAGAACCAGAAAGATAAACTTACTCCCACTAAACTTATGATACACACAATCATCCACAATACTCATCTCAAAAGCACATAATGGGCCGCACTATTTGTCTGTCGAGGCACCAACTAAAGACGAAGACTAGGTCAAGAATCTAGGAATGAACATATGCCTGCAATGATTTGGTCTCCCTCCAAGTTGAAAAAGATACTCCAGTTGACTAGGGACATAACTTGAGCAACGTCATCCTCGATATGTACAAAATTAGTTTTTCGTCCGGTTGATCCAGACTCAACCGAGTTTGGGGAATTGTAGACAAATTTTGTTATCTCATTTTGCTTGTTATCAGAAACATAGATCACTGATGATGTTAGATTTACCACGTTTATCTCACCACATTTGAGCCAAATTGCCCTCTTTGTACACCTTTTTGTGATAGTTTTTAGGAACTTTCATGAAAATTGCGTGTTATTATCCTCTGGCCCTCTTTTGGGCAATTTGATGTTGTTTCGAGTTGTTTTTGTTGAGATTTCAGGTCACCACATTGTGGAGAACCTTTCTACGAGCTCGACGCTTCAAACGGGGACCAATTCGGAGTTCAGATGAAGTGGGAATCATCAAAAGAAGTATGGAGCTGAAATTATTTTTCCAAGCTCCAAAAGTGCGCTGTTTGGACAAAAAAGTGCGCCGGAGCACTTTTTAATCGACGTTCTGGAAATTTTTTTGCCGACTTTCAAAAGTGCGCCTTTTACAAGAAAAAGTGCGTCGGCGCACTTTTTAAGTGCCGCCGGGCGCACTTTTTGGCAAAAATCTGGATTGGAGAGGAAAAATAGGGTTTTTAAGCCTGAGAAACAGACATAACAACAAGACTTCGTACTTCATTCTGATTTCGACAAACCAGACACTCTCGGAGGAGGATTTTGAAGCTTTGAAGTGACGATTGAGCGAGAGGAAGCGAGGATTAACTCAGGAGATTCTAGGATTCATCAAGATTAGGTTTTCTCGGAGTAAGATGTCTTCTTCTCCGGTTTTCTTCTTCTTTGTTTCTGCGATTTCTTCTGTAGCTATGTCGAGCTAAACTCTTTAGTTTGTTCAGATTAGATGAAACTCTAGTGAGATTTTTTATGGATAATGTCGGGTTTCTAACTCGTTAATGTTAATTGAGGTTTATTCAGGCATGTGATGAGTTTTCTCTTAAACCCTAATTTGAAGCTCTAAGAATCCGTTGATTGACCATATCGTAGGGTTTTGCTTCATCTTTGATTTGCGGTTCTGACCATGGATGTAGATCATTCTAGAGTTTAGGAGGTCGTTAGGGTTGTCGGTGTCTTGACCATAGGCCGGTGAAACTAATCTCCTTGCATATCTGTGTGGCATTTCACTGTTCTTCGTGCGTTCTTGACGATTTGCGAGTTATCTTGACCATAGGAACTTGTAGGTTTGATAGGATAGTTTCTCTGCGTCCTGACCATGGAGTAGAGATTACCCAAGGAAGTGTCGAGTCATCAAGTCTGATAAACTGAAATTGCATTGCATCATCCGTCTTAATCGAGCTAGAGCGGATTCGAGTCTGGACAAACGCCTTAGTCTATATTCAAATCTCCAATCTGTTTCACTTGTTTGCTTGTTCAATTTGCATTCTTAGTTTACTTAGTTCATTCTTAAACCAATTTAAACCCAAAATGAAACCTCGATTAGCTTCAACACAC
This sequence comes from Linum lewisii, assembly GCA_034768395.1. Taxonomy (NCBI): domain Eukaryota; kingdom Viridiplantae; phylum Streptophyta; class Magnoliopsida; order Malpighiales; family Linaceae; genus Linum; species Linum lewisii. Next base: position 17,771,774 of record CM068302.1, read on the forward strand.
ATTTCTGAGTAATAGAAAAAGAAAGACCCTAGGGAAAAACGATCTCTTTGGAGAAATCCATTGAGTTAAAACTAGTGTGCATTAATTTGCGCATCAATCACATAACAAAGGCAGAGAGGAGAACAGTGAAGAGAGAAAGAGAGTAAGGTCAATGAAACCTTAATCATTGGATCGTTCCACCGTTAACAAGGATAAATCCTCCAAGCGTCCCTGTGACTATTGGTTTAAATACAATCGTTCCACCTTTGCTGAAGTGTGCCCCGATCGAGTGACTGATGATTCGGGGGCTATGATCTCGGATGTGATCTTGAGGATGAACAATTACAAGACTCAGGAAGGAAGGTGGCTGTCAAGGACTGTTCTTAATCATGCTGGAAGGGAGTGCTTTGTTGTGAGAATGAGGTGATTTGAACTCTTGCTTGGTTAGGGTTTAATTTAATTAATTCTTCCTTAATCTGAAATACAATTTTAAATGTGCAGGGTGGGAGGAGGGTTCTGGAGAAGAGGAGGTGAAACACCTTCAGCAGTGAAATGGAACGAAAGGATTGTCGAGGTTCATGAAGGGTCGTGGTCTTACGTTGCTGGCTCGATCGGTAGAGCACCTGGTATGTCTGATGATTTTTTTTCGTGTTGTTTGTGATCAGATTAATGTTGGGTGTTATTCGACACTCTCCTCGTTCTTAGCTCGACGATTTCGATGTTGTTTCGAGCATTAATCGAGTTATGATTGTTCTGTTGCTTGTGATCTAGTACAAAGAAACTAGTTGGAACAGCAACACCTAAAGAACCTCCAGAGAACTGGGAATCAGCATGGCTTTTCTCATCAGGGGATGAGCTTCTAGTTGCTAGATCATCATCATTACCATCACCATTGTCTTCCAATTCAAACCCAGATCTCCGATTCCACTTCTCAAACCAATCATCGTCGCCACCACCATCATCATCAGTGAGGCTACTGAGAGGGAGGAAAATGTAGTATAATGATGAACAAGCAGAATCAGAAGCAGAGTCCAAAACTGGATTCCCCTGGCGAGTTCCAATTTTCTAGGATGATCTCAATTTATGTTAGGTTGCTCGTATGGAGAAGTAGAAGGAACTAACTATATAGATTCTTACCCTAATTTCAGTAGTTGTAATCAAGAAACGGAAAGGATTATAACACATATATAGTTTTAACAATCTGTATGCAAACAACGAGCAGAGTTTTGTGATTGAGATATGATACTGAGAACTTAGGCCACAAGACCATGAACATCGTTGTCTTCTCTGTAGAATATCCTGATTTGTTATTTGAAAGATTGTAATGGCTTCTATGAATTCTAAACATGGATCTTCAGACATCACTACAAAAAAATTGATATTTAGCTACTGCAAAAATTACAAAGCATGAAAATGCAGTAGCAAATAGTTAGTATTTGCTACGGCAATCACTATTTCATGTAGTAATTTGCAGTAGCAAATACTATTTGTCACACCATATTTGGTGTGGCAAATAGTATTTGCTACTGCAAATTACTACATGAAATAGTGATTGCCGTAGCAAATACTAACTATTTGCTACTGCATTTTCATGCTGTTGTAATTTTGTAGTAGCTAAAGGTAAACTTTTTTGTAGTGCATGGCTTAGCTTGTGTTGTTTTGCTGCTTCAAATTGCTGATGTCCATAGCTTATAAGCTCAAAGTAGGTACAGTAGTTAAGTTGAATTAGCTGTTTGCTTGTGGTGCATTTCCTGAGATGGGATTGTGATTGTGCTACATTTATCAGTCAATTGAAAAAGTAAACTTGTGAGTTCTTTGTTGTTCTGATTTGCAGTGAAGAGGTTGTTGTTCAACAGCCTAAGGCTGTCCTTGCTGCTAGTCTGAATTCTGCTTTGGGTGCAAGTATATCAAGTATTACTCTTTCCATCTCGTGTTCTGCACCCTTCTCGAGTCAGGAATATTATACGAAAGAGATCCTAATAACAATTTTACTCAGATGAGCAGAAATTAGTGATAAAAAGGTTCTCCCAAAGCTAAAATAGTTGAAATTACAGTCCTATGTCCTCTATATGCCACCATAGCTGCTATTTGCTCTTGCAAATTCAATCTCATTCGTAAGCTACAACAGAAATATAAAATGAGAAGGAAACCAACAACTGGAAATTGAGGTTCTTGCACCAAACACAACTACTCATATTCTTCATCTCCCTGGTAGTATCTTGATATCGTTGGTACTCAGACACCAGATCGTTCATGTTTCTCTCAGCCTCGGTGAACTCCATCTCGTCCAGTGTACCAAAGCAAAAAGGCTTTCCTCCTAAACAAGGCAGAAAATTGCTCGCTTACCCTCCTGAACATCTCTGGAATGAATGCAAAAAGGCTTTCTTCCTGAACATGGCAGTAAATATGGCAGCAAACTTAAAAGAGCAGTCTATCCAAGTAAGTCGTTCATCATAACTGGTTTTATGAACAAACGATTGAATCGACTCTTATTGAAACTTAATAGAGTGGAATGGAATCATATCATATATATACACAGCTTATTATGAGCTCACATCGTTTGAGAGTGAACCATCCTAGATAAACGCACCTCCCTAAATTGCAGCTCTTTTTCGCTTCTTTTGTTTGCAACTGTACTTGGCTTATTTTGTTTTGCAGCTGTATTTGGCTTCTTTTGTTTTGCTGGTCCTCGCTTCCTTTGTTTTATACCACTTTTAACATCAAATTTAAACGAGTATTATATTCATAGTATATAAGAGCTTGTTCAATATAGCATAATATTTTTACCTTGGCTTGAAATGGTTAGGTTCTTTACGAGGTCTCTTCACTCCCTACTTCACGAGAGACAATGAAACATCATCTCTCAGTTTGCGCCTTTCCAATGGATTGAAAGTAGGTGTAGTATTCCATTTGGAATGACCAGTACTCCCATCTCCCTCCTTGGACAGACTTTGTGAAGGCGTAGTGTTGTTGGACAGAGAATCATCTTGTTGAGGATTCAGATTTGAATGGCCAGTACTCTTATCTCCCTTGCTGTTGGGCGTACTTGTCAAACGAGTGCTCTTGGGCCGATTTGGCCAAGTCGGAGGACTGTTGAAACCCGACTCTTCTCGACGATTCTATAAGGTATCCCCTCGTCCACTAAAATTCTCTAGCGGAATGCTGTTGTTAGCCCCCTCTTCTTCGTAGTGCACTAGTGGGTTATCCTCTTCTTCATTCCGTTGGGGAGTCACATTTTTCAGCATCTTCTTCATGAATTCTCCTCCGCATCCAGTTCTTCCCTCCTATTCTTCTTAAAGTGTCCACATCTTCTCCAAATTTTCCCTTCCACTGGTCATGATAGTCTTTGTTTCCTTTCCCTCCTGAAACATAAATATCACAAAAAAATTGACCTGAATTTGTAGCAAATACAGCACATACAGCTTAAGGTAACATAAGACTTAACAATCCTTACAGCTCGGACCGGCAACCTTAAGCAATCCCTTACACCCCATTTTGAACAACTTCATCTTCTTATTAAACCATTTATTAATTTTCTCCATTCTCCTCTCTCTACTTGCACGATCCATCTCAAATGTGATTGTATTCACAGACACAAATGGATTGTAAATGAAACAATGCTCATTGGAGAAGATTGGCATTATTCGGGCCCATTCATTCTTTTGATCTTTGTATAACTGGGACTCCCAACTGACATAGTTCTCATAAGCATCATAGCATATGCACTTCTTGCTATTTTGAAACGGAAGTGTAGAAAATTATGAGTTCAGAAATATTCATTATTAATGTGTTCGGAAAATGGAATTGGTAGCAAACCTCCAAGACCCGATTTTGACGAATATGATGCAGCAAGAGATTTAGACCAATGAACAGAACAAAAGGAACTTGAATTATGAGACCTATGAAACAACTCTATAAACATGTTCAGAAAACTAATTCAAGCTATTTGCACAAACAAATGCTATCAAGAAATAGAACTCATTCAAGCCAAGCAACTGCATAAATACAACAACAGTATAACAACAATCTTTCAGTCGATGCCATCTGCAAAACGTAGCCTGAACTATTCACATTTCTTACCAACCGAATACGAAAGACTATGCAAATGCAAAGTTCTACAAAGGATTTACACGCAAATGCGCAACTATCCGCAAAGAGCAGCCATTACTTGTACTCAACACTCCTACATTCTGGAAGAACACTTCAGAAACCCTCATCTCTTGTTGTGAATACGAGCAACTGCAGAATGCCCAACTGCAAGATCCCGTCGGCCATCATTTACTATCCAAACTCTCTTCTAAAGTATGGATAGATTACATCATACAAAAGAATGAACCTTGTGACTATAAAAGTTAACTCACATGGGAAAAAATACTGGTGGAATGAGGCCACTTACACGACAAGGATCCTCAATTCTTTTTTGAACTACTATTGGGATGGCACACAACAATGAAATAAAAATAAAAGTAGCATATGATTCTGACTTCTGATGACACGTACCCCACTGTCCACTATCCACACCCCCAATTTGCCACTAATTTGGACGGCTATTATTCTAATTCTACTTAGCAGAATATGGTTCTGACTTCTGGCGAGGGTACGAAATTCTGCCCTCGTCTATTAACCTAGGCTACATTAGAAGTTAGAACCATATTCGGCTCAGTAGAATTAGAATAATAGCCATCCAAATTAATGGCAAATTGGGGTGTGGACAGTGGACAGTGGACAGTGGGGTGTCATCAGAAGTCAGAACCATATGCTACTTTTATTTTTATTTCATTGTTGTGTGCCATCCCAATAATAGTTCAAAAATAATTGAGGATCCTTATCGTGTAAGTGGCCTCATTCCACCAGTATTTTTTCCCATGTGAGTTAGCTTTTATAGTCACAAGGTTCATTCTTTTGTATGATGTAATCTGTCCATACTTTAGAAGAGAGTTTGGATAGTAAATGATGGCCGACGGGATCTTGTAGTTGGGCATTCTGCAGTTGCTCGTATTCACAACAAGAGATGAGGGTTTCTGAAGTGTTCTTCCAGAATGTAGGAGTGTTGAGTACAAGTAATGGCTATTATTTGCGGATAGCTGCGCATTTGCGTGTAAATCCTTTGTTGAACTTTGCATTTGCATAGTCTTTCGTATTCAGTTGGTAAGAAATGTGAACAGTTCAGGCTACGTTTTGCAGATGGCATCGACTGAAAGATTGTTGTTATACTGTTGTTGTATTTATGCAGTTGCTTAGCTTGAATGAGTTCTATTTCTTGATAGCATTTGTTTGTGCAGATAGCTAGTTTTCAGGACATGTTTATAGAGGTGTTTTTTAAAGTCGTATTGGTTTAGAAGACCTCACTCATTTGAAAAGTTTGTTTAAGAGAACTATTAACTAAAAAAACTGAGTTGCATAAATATTAAAAATTATAAATATTTAAGAGAAGTATTTGTCAACTAATTATATATTTTTAACTAGAGAAAATTGGAGAAATAAGATTATACCTTAATAAGAGCAATGACCAGTGAGGTCACGACCGTGTAATAGTATTAGTCATGGGAACGTAAGTAAAGCGGGTTACAAGTCATTTACAATTAATAAATTCATAGTACTGACCGGGTTGAGTCAGGTTGAATTGGGCATATTTCATTAAACCTAAATATATTCATGTAACATTATCTTTATATCCATATTCTTTTAAGTTTTAACAGGCCATTTGAGATTTCATTCCTCAAAATGATTTTTTTGGACAATGTTGAGTTTTTAGTCTCCACTTTATTATTATTTTTTTAAACAAATTGGTATTCATTTTATTGCTCATGATCAATCAAACACGGTGCCAATAATACATCATCGAAAAACTTCGGAGAGGTTATACCCGTAATGGGTGTAACACATGAGGAGGAGTGTCTAGCCAATGCATGGGCCACTCCATTCCCTTCTCTCCTAACAAAACTCACAGCAAAGTTCGGGTTTCTATTTAGGACCGCAAGACACCCGTTAATGAGCTCTCCAAACTCCGTAAGATCTAGGCTCGCCGACTCGACTCCCTTAACCTTCTGCGTCGGATTCGAAGGTGACCTGCTGATGTCCCTCATTTTCCACCGAGCTTAAGGCTTCCAACAAAGCCCTGGCCTCCGCTTCCTTGCTGCCCCAAATCCCCATCCACGAGGCTCGCCTATGTCCCAAAATACGCCCTCCATGGTCTCTCAGCATCATACCTGCACCCGACCTGCCAACATCAATGAAGTTTGTGGTATCCACGTTACATTTGAGTCTTCCCCTTCTAGGCGGGTGCCATTTACGACAACTCACACGGACATCTACCGCACTCGTCTCCTCCTTCTCACGAACCTTTTCCCCACTTCGCAAGCTCCTCGAACCCCAGCTTAATAATCCAACTTGGCATCATCGTTTTGTTTGTCCAAACCCGTGCGTTCCGTTCTTTCCATATGCTCCACAATACCACAAAAACCTTCTTCACGATCGCCTCCAGATTGGATATTATCATGCTTGCCAGCCACTCTCCAATCATTTGTTCATCATTCAACCCAGGCTGTATTATCGCCAATAACCCAACACTTCTCCAGCATGCGCGGGCAACGTCACAAGCAAGAAACGGATGGGAATACGACTCACCTCCGCTATTGCAGTTGCCACAAACGTCCAGCATCGGCAGCCTCCTTTGCCAAAGTTTCTCCCGTGTTGGCATGATGCCTCTGCATAACCGCCACACAAAATTCTTTATCTTAGGAGGCACGCACACATTCCACAACGACTGCCACTCTCCAGCCACATGCAGCAGATATTGAGGAAACACCCTCTCCGTAGCCAATCTATAAGCTAACCTCACCGTATAGCTACCATGTTTGCTAAAGTGCCATACTAGTGAGTCTGACCTATTATAACAAGCAATTGGCATGGATAAAATACACTCTGCATCCCGTGTATTGAAGGTATCCTCAATTAATTCAGCATCCCATTCCGGCACTCCTACGATCATAAGATCACTAACCGACAACTCCTCCATCCCATGCACCATTGGCGTTGTCACCATGAAAGACTCATCGTTCCTGACCCATGGCTGTGACCACATGTTCACGGCTGTTGATGCACTCAAATATGGGTGTATTCAATCCCTCATTAGACGACATTTTTTCGTACTCTACTTAACTGTTTTGCATGATTTTGCGTGATTTTCGTACCCTTCGTTCCATTGGACTGTTTTATGTTGTTTTGTATGTTTTGATGCATTTCAGGATATATAGACGACGTACGTACGTATTTGGAAAAACGACCAAAGTAATTTTCAAGTTGGGATTTAATTGATCCGAGCTTGAAATCATCACATAGAGAATGAGAAGCAAAGTAAGCTTGGATTATGGACAGGAGGATCATCTTTTCATCATGTTCATTACCATGGAATTGGATCCATCAACCTATGCTCATCAACTCATCATTATCCTAATTCCTATAAGATAAAGAATGGGCCATTATAACGTTTGGAAATTATCCAATCATTATTTTGGGTCCATTTATCATATGGGCTCCTGTCAACAAATGAAACAGCCATATGAAGGGAAGTAATTGTTTCGGGGAATATAAAATGAAGGCAGAGAGAGAATTGGGATTAGGCAGGGAAACACAAATTGAATTTTGGCTTTTGGCCAATAGATACGGTAGCAGAGAGACAAACGAAGAAATTGAAAAGAAAAGAAAAGCAGAGTGTTCGGAAGTTGGCTTCGGCCAGGGGAGAAGGTTCGAGACGGGCAACAATGTGGGAAATAGTTTGAAGAGCAGCTCGTCAATAGCGGAGGAATCAAGGCCAACCTTGATGAATCGGCGGTTTGCAGCGTTCTTTTTTATTTCTCTCATGAATAGCTAGGTTTTCTTTTTCTTGCTTGGGTTTTGTTGAATTCTTTGAGATTATGAGTTGATACGTTGAATTGGATTGTGGATTAATGATGATTGATGATCTATTTTGTTAGCTTGTCGCCCCGTTCTTAGACTTCCCTGTAATTCGAGGTTTTCTGTAGTTCTCCTGTTTTAGGGTTTCTGTTCAGTTTTCAATTGGATTGTTGGTTGAATGCGAGTTAGGGTGTGTTGCAAGTGGTTCTTAGTTGTAGAGTCGACCGACCCAACCTTAGAACCTGAAAACTGATCGTCATCCATGTCCTGCCAGTTCTGTAGCTGCATTTTCTCATAATTTCTTAGAAGGATACAAACCCAAGCAAGACCTCTTCCTCACCGTTGATCCTACTTGTTAATTTGTGTTTTAGTAATTAGTTAGTTTTTACATTTTTCTAAATTAATCAAATCTTCAATCAAAACGATTTCACTGACTAGCATAACTAAACTGAGTAAGGTAGCTCGAGTAGACCCGTGGGAATACGACTCTAAGATCTCTCAGGTTTATTTGGTGTTGAGGCCTAAAAACCTCGTCATCAAATTGGCGCCGTTGCCGAGGACATTACTTGACTTCAGGAAAGGTTTAGGATTACTAGCTCAGTTTTTGCTTTCTTGTTTGTACATATTTGATCTTTTAGTTTGCTTCATATCTCCATCTTGTTCATATTTCATTTTCTACTTCACCCGTTGTGTTGGTTGTTTGCTTGGATTTTTCTACTTTGTTTGCAGGACAGGGTATGGATTTTGAAGCAAAACTTGCAGCTATTCTTGGGGAGTTAGAAAATCATCATTCTCCATCGGTTCAAGCCTCTCCGCCAGCTTTTGATCGTTCTTATGAAGAGTATAATGGTGATTACGGTAACTCTGGAAACTGGAGTATGCAGGATCCATGTTATTCAGACCGACAGGATCAGTCTTGCTATTATGAAGAACCTGAATCTTATGGCTCAACACACCAAGTTAGTCCTTATACAATTGAGTTGATCGAGAAGATTAGTACTAGTGTAGCTGAAAATGCTTCTCATATCGCTTCTCATAACGCTTCTCTCAAGAGAATAAGTGAGGACATGGATCTCATCATATCAAAGCTAAAGGAAGAAAATGATGATGCTCTTGGTTCTCAACAAGAAATTAACGATCATCTTAATCAAGCCTCTCAGCCTGACAAACAAACATCAAGTGTTGAAGAGTTATTTAGTAGTTTGACGAAGGTGATTCAGACTAGATTTGACGCATTAGAGACCACTACTAATGCAAGATTTGATAAGTTGGAGGCGTATGTGCGAAAGAAGAAAGAAGTATTGGAAGATGGGTTGCACAAGCAGAAAAGAGCAGTTGAGTACTTGTCTAGCAAGGTGAGAGAGCTTAGTGATGGGTTGTGGGACTTGGAATTCAAGTTGACAGTGAAGACAGTTGAACAACAGTGCAAGGAACTTCAAGAGGCTGAAGAGGCATATCAGCATATTAAGAAGGAACTTCCTTTTTATCCAAGCTCGGACGACGATGAGGCTTTCACTCCTTTGATGGGTACGGTCACCACCACTCCTACCCCTCTGATTGAAACTGTGCCACTTCCTACCGAAGAGATTAAAGTTGTTAGTGCTTCAACTAGTCAAAATGTAAACTCCATACTTTGTTCTGATGAGACGACTACGGATGACTCTAAACCTATTAAGACAACAAAGCGGAAGCGCCTTAGTAGGAGAAAAAGGAAGTGGCGTCGCCAAGAGCTGATGATGGTTGAGCAAGCAAAGAACAAGGAAGAGTTACCTAAGCTTGACAACCAGATCAAGATACATGCCTCTCCTATTGGTGTTATTCCATTCACTCATCCACAATGGGGAAGTATTCAAGTTCAATTCCCAGATCACCTCTACTTGAAGTCTGGAGATGACATGAACTACAAGGAGCTGCTTGGATGGGACGGAGACTGATAATTCTCCAGGTATCGTCTAGCTCAAAGACGTTAAAGAAAGAGCGCTTCATGGGAGGCAGCCCATGTCTGGAGTCTGTTTTGAATTTTTGAGTCAGTTTTGCATGTGCTGTTTGTTCTTTTTTGTGTTTGTTTATTGTGTAGGCCGTCATCATTGGTGCTCACCTGGCCTCCTCACTCTCCCACTAGCCAATTCCAGGTACACTGTATCTTCCCCATTCTATTTTGATCCATTGATGACAATGTCCAGTTTAAGTGTGGGGTGGTCTTGTTGCAATGCATGTAATGTTGGTTAATTGAGTTCTTGTCGTTAAATGGGTGGTGATTGTGTTTTGTTTTTCACTCTTTCACTGCTTCCCATTCTCGTTTGTAAGAATCTCTTTGCATTGCTTAATATCTTCTTTAATGGCTTATTGTATTCCGTATGGTGAGATTGACGTGGTGCTTTAGCTGACCAAACGTATGTGTAAGAACCCGTATTATGACCATCTCCCACTCTTCTTGCTTGAAGTATTCTAGGAATTTGCCCTTATCGTGTTAGTGAACAGTTGACTTGTTAATGTGTAAGACTTGGTCTGTCTGATGCTCGAATTCTCTAGTTCAATGCCATGATCGAGTCTAGATAAGGTATCTTTTAATTTCGTGCTTTTAATTGTTGTTAATGTTCCCAATCAGAGAAAATCTGAAAAATGAGTGGTTTGGTATTGAAGTTGTGGGTCGATTCACGAGCTGGCATGCGTGCCTGCCCATTGCTGTAGTCCCAAAGGGAAGTCTCGATGTGGCATTCTTCTTCTAACCTACTCCCGATCGTGGCTGGGGTCTAGGATAACGCGGAATTCCAAAGGTTTCCGGCTGCTCCATACCTGGTGGTATCCACACTGTACCGACCATTCGAAAATAAATAATTGAAAAAAAAGAAAAAAAAGAAAAAAAATGTTATTTAATTTTGTTCAAGTCGTGTTCCCTTATCTAGCAAGTGTCTGGTTGCGTCCTAGAGTAAGTGTAGCGGAAGTAAGTATTGTCTTGCCTTTATCAAGTCAGGTTGTTCACTAGCTCGATAAAGTCTTGTTTCTCTTTTACTCTCGCAGAGTTTGGTTTTAATTGTGTGGTTAGTCGGGTAATCCTCTTATTTGATAAAAGCACCATGCACATCATTCTAGGATCCAAGAGGTTTTCAGTTTGCTCATTCAAGTTGGTGCATTGTTGTTTAGAGTTCTTGCTTGAGGACAAGCAAAAGTCTAAGTGTGGGGTGATTTGATGCACTCAAATATGGGTGTATTCAATCCCTCATTAGACGACATTTTTTCGTACTCTACTTAACTGTTTTGCATGATTTTGCGTGATTTTCGTACCCTTCGTTCCATTGGACTGTTTTATGTTGTTTTGTATGTTTTGATGCATTTCAGGATATATAGACGACGTACGTACGTATTTGGAAAAACGACCAAAGTAATTTTCAAGTTGGGATTTAATTGATCCGAGCTTGAAATCATCACATAGAGAATTAGAAGCAAAGTAAGCTTGGATTATGGACAGGAGGATCATCTTTTCATCATGTTCATTACCATGGAATTGGATCCATCAACCTATGCTCATCAACTCATCATTATCCTAATTCCTATAAGATAAAGAATGGGCCATTATAACGTTTGGAAATTATCCAATCATTATTTTGGGTCCATTTATCATATGGGCTCCTGTCAACAAATGAAACAGCCATATGAAGGGAAGTAATTGTTTCGGGGAATATAAAATGAAGGCAGAGAGAGAATTGGGATTAGGCAGGGAAACACAAATTGAATTTTGGCTTTTGGCCAATAGATACGGTAGCAGAGAGACAAACGAAGAAATTGAAAAGAAAAGAAAAGCAGAGTGTTCGGAAGTTGGCTTCGGCCAGGGGAGAAGGTTCGAGACGGGCAACAATGTGGGAAATAGTTTGAAGAGCAGCTCGTCAATAGCGGAGGAATCAAGGCCAACCTTGATGAATCGGCAGTTTGCAGCGTTCTTTTTTATTTCTCTCATGAATAGCTAGGTTTTCTTTTTCTTGCTTGGGTTTTGTTGAATTCTTTGAGATTATGAGTTGATACGTTGAATTGGATTGTGGATTAATGATGATTGATGATCTATTTTGTTAGCTTGTCGCCCGTTCTTAGACTTCCCTGTAATTCGAGGTTTTCTGTAGTTCTCCTGTTTTAGGGTTTCTGTTCAGTTTTTAATTGGATTGTTGGTTGAATGCGAGTTAGGGTGTGTTGCAAGTGGTTCTTAGTTGTAGAGTCGACCGACCCAACCTTAGAACCTGAAAACTGATCGTCATCCATGTCCTGCCAGTTCTGTAGCTGCATTTTCTCATAATTTCTTAGAAGGATACAAACCCAAGCAAGACCTCTTCCTCACCGTTGATCCTACTTGTTAATTTGTGTTTTAGTAATTAGTTAGTTTTTACATTTTTCTAAATTAATCAAATCTTCAATCAAAACGATTTCACTGACTAGCATAACTAAACTGAGTAAGGTAGCTCGAGGTAGACCCGTGGGAATACGACTCTGAGATCTCTCAGGTTTATTTGGTGTTGAGGCCTAAAAACCTCGTCATCAGCTGTACCGCTTCCAATCCTCCACCGAACTCCACTTTTAACAACGTCTTGAGCTTTCCAAATGCTCTTCCAAACTAGGCTAGGGTTAGACCCCTCTTTAGCCGACAAGAAGTCCCCTTTAGGGAAATATTTAGCTTTGAAGACCCGTGATACCAAAGCATTTGGTTCAGAGATAAATTTCCATCCCTGTTTCCCAAGCATCGCCAAGTTGAATTTCAATAAGTCTCGGAAACCCATACCACCGTGCTCTTTTCTAGGGTGCAGTCTCTCCCATCTCATCCAGGCAATACCACCGCCACCATTGCCCTTTCTACCCCACCAGAAGCTGCTCATCATACGCTCAATATCCTCCGCCAGAGTGCTCGAGAGCAGAAACACATTCATACAACAAGTCAGAATAGCTTGTAAAACAGCTTTGACAAGCACTTCTCGTCCTCCTTGTGATATGCCTCGGTCCTTCCAGCTCAGAATTCTTCGCCAAATATGATCTTTAATATATGCGACGATCTGCCTTTTACGTCTCCCAACCATCGAAGGCAACCCCAGGTATCTTCATGTATCAATCGCTCCTCGAATCCCCAAAATCTCCTTCACAGCCGACTGGAGCATAACGTCACAATTTTTACTACAAAAAATTCCAGATTTCAAAAGGTTAATCGCCTGCCCAGACGCTTCCTCATAATCACCAAGCACTCGCTTCAGTTCACGCACTTCTAGGATGCTAGCCCTACAGAAAAAGAAACTGTCGTCAGCAAATAAAAGGTGTGAGACGCGAGGTGCGCCTCTACACACTTGAACTCCAGTCAGCTTCCCGTCATGCTCCACCTTTTTTAACATAGCCGTGAGACCTTCCGCGCAAAGGATAAAGAGAAAAGGCGAGAGTGGACACCCTTGTCTCAATCCTCGCTCTGGCTCAATAGGTCCCACGTCTCCGAGTTCACCTTCACCTCATACCGCACCGACTTCACACACATCATCATCCATCTCACCCAAATCGAATCGAACCCCACCTCCCCCTCGATCATAAGCTTTGGATATATCGACTTTAACTGCCACCTCCCCCTCCTTCGCACTCTGCAATCTCTTCAACCGATGCAAAGTCTGAAAAGCAACAAGTATATTATCAGCGATTGATCTCCCTTTAATGAAAGCGAATTGCTCAACCGAAATTAACTTAGGCATAACTCCCCGTAACCGGTTTGTTAGTACCTTAGCAATGATCTGATAAAGCACGCCACACAGAGATATCGGCCGTAGATCCTTCATATTTGTGGGATTATCCACTTTAGGTAGCAAGATAATGTGTGTAAGTAACATTGAGTCAGGTAGCTTACCTTCCTCCAGTCTCCACTTTATTTGTTTGCAAATGTTTCGAGAGAGTTGCAATTTTGTTTTTATTTGTCTCGAACATACTTTTGTTGGTAAATAAAATATTTTTGTTGTACTTATTCTTGAAGTTATACTTTAGGGGGTCGTTTGGTTGCAGTGATATTGATATTGATAACTGCAGATATCATGATATTCAGGATATCATCGTTTTTTCTGTCCTGAATATCATGATATCTAGGGCCAAAAGTGATATCAATATCACTCAACAGATATTCATGTGGGGAGGTGAATATCTTCAGAGTGATATTGATATCACAGTTTTTGGACAATTCTATCCTCACACAACCTTCACAATTATAATGTCATCAACCCCATTACCCCAATTTATTTTTTCTCATTTTATATTATCTCGTGTTTATGTATTTTTATATTTATTTATTAATTAATATAAATAATTATAATTTAGTTTTTAATTACTTAATTATAATTTTTTAGTTAGAATTAGAATTCACCATGAAAATTATTTTAACTTTTTATTTTATTTTGGCTAGAAGAGGGAGATGGTTTAGCGGTAAACATAATACTAATTATTTTCTTAATGTGGCCATTTAGTATTCTAAAAGTATAATTAACTCGAGTAATTAATTTATAAATACATTCACGAATTAAAAAGAGAGATTACGAATTTTAATATCTAAACACACATGTTTTTTAAGTAAATGTTAGGACTACTTTTATACTTTGTTCAAGCAAATGAGGGTATTTTGGTACATTCATCCATGCACTCACAATTGACCACTCATTTAAATATCACTACCCCAAACAGTGATATCAAAGAATCACTTTTACCAATATCAATATACTAACATATCAATATATCTCACATATCATGATATGTAGATATCATCCAACCAAACGACCCCTAGAAGATATCATTCATTAAGTTATACTTTTTTGTTATACTTTTTTTTTTGTGGAATATACTTATTCTTTAAGTTATATTGGTTTAGAAGATATCATTCATTTGGAAAGTTTGTTTAAAATAAGTATAAATTAAAAAAATTGAGTTGCATAAATTAAAATTTTTATAAATATTTAAGATAAGTATTAGTCAATTAATATATTTATTGAGCTAGAGAAAATTGGAGAAAATATTATACCTTAATAAGAACAATGACCAGTAAGGTCACGAGTGTGTAATAGTATTAGTAATGGCCCATTGGAACGTAAGTAAAGCATGTTACAAGTCATTTACTAAACAAATTCATAGTATTGATCCGGTTGAGTCATGTTGAATTTGGCATATTTCATCAAACCTAAATATTCGTGTAACATGATCCTTATTTTCATATTCTTCTAAGTTTTAACGAAGGGCCAATTGAGGCTACAATCCTCAAAATGATATTTTGGACAATGTTGGGATTTTAGTCTCCACTACTTTATTTTTTTTTATGAAAAGGTATGGTTTCATTTCATCAATTTTGTACTATTCATAACTGTACAATCTAATCCTAACTGTACAATCTAATCACAAAAGAAAGACTAATCTACAACAAGGAAGCTAAAATAAGCTGCTCATCCAATCTACCCAAAGCAAAATAGTGTATATCTCTCTTGACTTTTTCAATCAAGGCATGAATAGAATACTGCCCATTTCCATGTATCCTAGCACAACGTTCCCTCCAAATAGAACTAGTGACTATCCCCCAGGCAAGCTTGCGAACCTTGCTACTCACTGAAGACGAGACCAAATGACTCAGAGCATAATTCATAACCCCCTCCCATCTGAAATTTGTAATCCCTGGAAAGAACTCTTGTAAGACCTGCATTGAATAATTGCACTCCCAAAATAAATGTTTCCTACTATCAACACCATCCGAACAAAGAACACATCTTATATCCAGAGAGAGGCCCCAAGCCACCATGCTCTCCTTAGTAGTCAGCCTCCCCATAACAATCAACCAGACAATTAAGCTATTTCCCGGCATTAAGTAACCTGACCAAACTAATTTGCACCAAGGCACCTCAGCTGCCTTGGGACGAATAATATTCCAAACAGTCTTAGTCCTGTACTTAGTCATCTCTGCTCCATCACACAAGACAACAACATTACTCTCTACAAAGATGGCAGCAGCTCTACTTCTGAGTTTAAGTAGCTTTCTCCAGATCCAGGAACCTGCCAAAGTGGTCAAGTTCCAGAAATCTTTTTGTTTGATTCTGTACTTATACATCAATGCGACCCAAAGAGAGCCCCTCTAGTTAGCAATGCCCAAATGTGTCCACTACTTTATTTGTTTGCAAATGTTTTGAGAGAGTTACAATTTCGTTTTCTGTTTGTCTCGAACTTACTTTTGTTGGTAAATCAAATATTTTTTAAATTTATATTTATTTAGAAGACATCATTCATTTGAATTTTTTTTTTAAATAAGTATAAATTTTAAAAAATTGAGTTGCATAAATAAAAAATTATGAATTTTAAGAGAAGTATTTGTCAATTTATATATCTATTGAGCTAAAGAAAATTGGAAAACTAAGATTGTAACTTAGTAAGAGAAGACCAACGAGGTAACGAGTGTGTGATCGTAAGTAAAACGAGTTACAAGTCAATTATTGTATAAAAAAAAGAGTTACAAGTCATTTACTATTTAAAAAATTTGGAATATTGATCTAGTGGGAATTGGAATTTTGTAGCCTAATTTAAAATTTTATGTACCGTCATAGCCAAACACGTAAAAATGTCCAGAAATAGCACAATCTGACCCGCAGCCAGCGCTGCGCCAGCCAGCCAGCGCGTAGCTGGCCAGCTAGCGCAGCGCTGGCCAGCAAGCGAAGTTCCTGCAAATGTTCTGCAAACAATTGCAAATATGGGAAAAGAGCAAATTAGTCACTTTTCTTTACCTTTTTGTAGATAGATTTTTATTATTATTATTTTGATAATATAAGTCGGCCTTGATAAAATAATAATATATATAAACTAGGATTAATTAAGAAAATTGTATATTAGCCGTCACAATCTTTTGAATTACGGATCCCGATGTTACGTTTGTTGGAGACACAACAATGAAGGAGAGAACAAATTGCAATAATTTTTTTTAACATGGAATCAATCAGCGCATAGCCAGACCAGCAGGACACGACCTCGGGTCACGGTTATTTTAACTTTGAATTACGGATCCCGAAGTCACGTTTGTTGTTTCTCTCCTTCATTGTTGTGTCTCCAACAAACGTGACCTCGTGATCCGTAATTCAAGAGATTGTGGCGGTTAATAATTTTTTTTTGTCATTAATCCTAGTTTATATATATTATTATTTTATCAAGGCCGACTTATATTATCAAAATAATAATAATAATAATCTATCTACAAAAAGGTAAAGAAAAGTGACTAATTTGCTCTTTTCCCATATTTGCAATTGTTTTGCAGAACATTTGCAGGAACTTCGCTTGCTGGCCAGCGCTGCGCTAGCTGGCCAGCTACGCGCTGGCTGGCTGGCGCAGCGCTAGCTGCGGGTCAGATTGTGCTATTTCTGGACATTTTTACGTGTTTGGCTACTGACGGTACATATTTTTTAAAATTGTGCTACAAAATTCCAATTCCCTTATCTAGTTGAGTCAGATTGAATTGGTTATATTTCATCAAACCTAAATATATTAAACATGATCCTTATTTTCATATTCTTCTATCTTCTAAGTTTTAACATGGCCATTTGAGGTTCAATTTCTCAAAATAATTTTTTTGGACATTGTTGGGTTTTTAGCGAGGTGTTAACTTTTTTGGTACCTTAAGTTTGGCGGAAATTCATTTTGGTACACTATGTTACAAAAGTTACAATTCAGTCCTGATCGTTTCAGGAAATTTTAAAATGGTATTTCCGTCCAACTCCATCCAAATTTTCCGTTAAATGCTGACGCGGTAGCTAAGTCACACATCCCAGTCAACTAAAATATTAATAAAATAATAATTTTATTAATTTAATATTATATTAATTTTTTAATTAAATTAATTATTTTTTAAAAAATATTTTCTAAACCCCTCTCTCTCCTCCCTCCTCATCCCCACCACCACCTCCTCCTCCCCCCACCTCCGACCATCTTCCCTTCTCCCCTCCACCTCTGATCGTCCTCCATCCTCTTTCCCCCTCTACCTTCGGCCGTCCTCTCTCCTCCTTCACCGCTCCACCTCCCCCTCCCCCTTCTTTCTCTCTCCTTCTTTCTCTCTCCTTCTTCCTCCCTTCTCCTCCCTCTTTTTTCTTCGTCTCTTGTCTGTCTTCCTTCTCCCTTCTCCCTCCTCCCTCTCTCTTCTCCTCATCCTCACTCCTCATTTGTATTCTTCCTCTTCGAAAATCCTCAATCGAAAATTTAGATCTAAATATTTCAGTACTAAACGTTTTGAAACTTTTCATTTTGGTAATTTTTGTTGTAGATCTAAACGTTTCAATACTTTTTGTTTCAATTAGGAATAGGAGGAGGGAGGGGAGGAAGAGGAGGTGGAGGGGAGAAGGAGGACGTTGGAAGGTAGGTGGATCGGACGGCCGAAAGTGGAGGGGAGGAGGGAGGACGGTCGGAGAGAGGAGGGTTGGAAGTTTAGGGGAGGAGTGAGGACGACTTGAGGGTGGGGGGAGGAGGAGGAGGAGGTGGAGGGGAGAAGAGAAGGAGGGGAGGGGAGGATGGTGGAAGGTAGGGGAGGAGGGACGACGTTTGAAGGTGGAGGGGAGGAGGGAGGACGGTCGGAGGTGGAGGGGAGAAAGGTGGACGGGGGAGGAGGAAGGGAAGAGAGAGAGGGACTTAGAAATTATTTTTTTCTAAAAATAATTATTTTTAATTTAAAATGTAATTATTTTAATTTAAAAATTAATTATAAATATTAAATTATTATTTTATTAATATTTCATGTGACTAGGATGTGTGACTCAGCAGCCACGTCAGCATTTAACAGAAAATTTGGATGGAGTTAGACGGAAATACCATTTTGAAATTTCTTGAAACGATCGGGACTGAATTGTAACTTTTGTAATGTAGTGTACCAAAATGAGATTTCGGTCAAACGTAAGGTACCAAAAAAGTTAACACCTCGGTTTTTAGCCTCTGCTTTATTTGTTTGCAAATATTTCGAGAGAGCTGCAATTTCATTTTTTATTTGTCTCGAACTTAATGTTGTTGGTAAATCAAATATTTTGTTACAAATTGTTTGAAGTCATATTGGTTTAGAAGACATCGCTTATTTAAAAAGTTTGTTCAAACAAAAATTATAATTGTTAATATTCTTTCTCCTTTCCAATGTTCATAAATTAACCTATTTCAATTTTAGTATGTAATTGAACTTAATTAATTTATAAAATATTCTATAATTAATCAGAATATTCAATTTAAATATTATGTGTATTTTGGTACTGTGTTAACAATTATCTATATATTTTTATATTTTTTTTTACTTTAAACTATTTTAGTTCTCGATTAAGTAAGACGTTAATTATTTGACTCATTGAGTTTTAGTTTAATTTCAGTCTCGATATTTCAAAATTTTATTGGTTTACAGTTTGCCAAACATAATTTTAAATTTATCATTATACAAGATCGTTCATAATTTACTAATTATACTAAATAAACAATTAAAACATCACATATCAGACTATCGGCCAACATGCCAAAAAATTGATAGTATTAAATAGTATATATATAGTATTAGAAATGGTATTAATTACCATTTGACTATTATTAACGAGAACAACACGTAATTAAGTGTCGAGATTGAGCCAAAGAAAAATCTGGCCACATACATATGAAATGAAAAAATTTCGTATGTGTTTTGGTTTGGATCAACTGCATGACATGTCATCTACTGTATAATATTCACGCGTGTTTAAAAAGTCTATATAATTAGAATAGTCCAAGATAACTGCTTCCCTGTACCTATATATACACACGTACCAGTTCATCTTCAAACAATCTTCCTCTTTCTGTTTCTATTCGTTTCTAATTCCAACAGCTTCATAATCATCTTCCCCGTTAATCCTCCCTCCCTTTATAAAGAACACCCAAATCCCAATCCTAAGCATAATACCTCTAGCTCTAACGACATGGGTTTAGGAATTATAGTGATGTTGCTTTTGACAAGCAACCTAATTTGTGGAAGCTCTGAGTTATCCACGGACCCTTGCTCAGAGTCAGACTACGTATACAAGCCCTCAGCTGAATTTCCTCTTGGCCGTTGGAACTTCCCGGAAGGCTTTGTCTTTGGCACAGCCACTTCTTCCTATCAGGTTGGTTGCTGCCTATCATATTCATGCATGCAGTATATCTACATATATAGTAATAGTACTTGATGTTTCCATTGCTTGGTAATAATAAGGTTGATTAATTAATTTCTTCTTTTTGTTGTTATATTAAGATTGAAGGGCTTCTAATATCGATGGCAAGGGCCCCAGCGTTTGGGATAGATTTACCCATGAGTTTCCAGGTTTGTGTATTTGCTATTGTTAATACTTACTAATAATTTTAAGGCTTTGTATGTTGTATAACATATTATCATTATTATTATTATTATTATTATTATTATTATTATTATTATTAAACTATGGATATATACCTTACTGCAGATAGGATTGAAGATGGAGGTAATGGAGATGTCGCGTTAGACCATTCTCATCGTTTCATGGTATATATTCATTATTTTTTTTTTATGAATATATATTCATTATTATTAATTAAAGGTTGTGTGTGTAATTCAAAGTTCACTCTAGGTTGTGTCATTGAAACTTTTGTTTTGTACGCACATATAAGCCATTTTATTTACCCATCAATTTAACATTAAAAAATAACATATCAATTTTACAGGAAGATATCCAGAGAATGAAGTATATGAATGTGGATGCTTACAGATTCTCAATCTCCTGGCCTCGAGTTCTACCACGTGAGAATAACTGAAATTTTGTCCTAAACGTAACTGTTGTTTTGTTTGTATAAATATATTGTCTAGTAGTAGTTTAAATTTTTATACATGCAGATGGAAGAAGAAGTGATGGAATTAATTGGAAAGGAATAGAGTTCTACCACAAGCTCCTTGATGCGCTCATTGAAAATGGTACCATTCTATTCAAAACGTCATATTCAATATTTTCTCCTAATCATCTTATTAATTCATTCTATTGTATATGTACGATAGAAATCGATGCGTATGTGACAATATGGCATTGGGATACTCCTCAGGCTCTCGAGGCTGAGTATGGAGGCTTTTTAAGCCGTGACATTGTGTAAGTTACTTTAAATAAAATGACTGTATTCATTTCCTACTGAATATGTATTACATATAACATCTTGATCACTTGTTTTACAGGAATGATTATGTGGATTATTGTGACCTACTGTTTGAAGAATATGGTTCAAAAGTGAAAAAGTGGATAACTTTGAATGAGCCTATGGGTACGACGGGAAAGCTTATGATGAAGGTGTGTTTGCACCGGGTCGTTGTTCTACATGGGTTAACAGAGCATGTCGAGAAGGTATTCCGGTATTGAACCTTACATTGTTGGACACAATCTTCTTCTTGCTCATTCTGCTGCCTACCACCTATACAAAAACAAGTACCAGGTAATTAAATATGATAAACAAAAATTGGGTCAAATTGATGTAGAAAATTTTGATTAATCCCACTTTAAATTTTTTTTTATTCATTGGACAATATGCAGAATCATACTGCAGAAATAGGAGTAACCTATGTCACACACTGGTTTGTTCCTTACTCTAATGCAACCAAAGATGTTGATGCTGCACAAAGAGCTCTCGACTGGATGTATGGCTGGTTAGTATTCTCTTTTACTATTATGATATTTTGGAGAATTTATCTAGCTGATTAATATTTTTATCAAACATTAATGAAATTTTCATTCCTTTCTTTTTATTCAGGCTTATGGATCCCATCACTTATGGTAACTATCCAAGAACCATGTAGATTTACTAGGCTCTCGTTTACCACAATTTACAGAAGAGGAGTCACTCTTGCTTAGAAAGTCATATGATTTTTTGGACTCAATTACTACACGGCGTATTATGTGAAGCACAATGATGATTTTGACAAGTTTCATCTTCGATATGCAACCGACTCACATGGAATTACCACATGTAAAATATACTAATTCTACACCAACCTCTTGATTGTATTTAAGGTTTACATTAATTTAATATACTAATATGGATAGCTTTTTCCTCGTCAGCTGACAAAGATGGAGTCTTCATTGGACCAAAGTTGGGTTCATACTGGCAATACTTGTATCCTAAGGGGTTGCAGCTGTTGTTGGAGTACACTAAAGAGAAATATATGGATCCTGTTATCTACATAACTGAGAATGGTAAGCAACACCAACATATATTCATTACTTCATAGTGTAATGACGAAGAATAAATATATATACTTCAACCAACAATTTAATTAAAATAATTTTTTACTATGGAACAGGATTGTCAGAGAAAGATAATGCTACACAAACACTTGTAGAGGCATTAAGAGACGAGAGTAGGATTAATTTCTACAACAACCATCTCACAAGTGTCCAAACAGCCATGAAGTGAGTAATATATATATATATATACACACACACAC
Source organism: Linum lewisii (assembly GCA_034768395.1). NCBI lineage: Eukaryota > Viridiplantae > Streptophyta > Magnoliopsida > Malpighiales > Linaceae > Linum > Linum lewisii. Next base: position 17,794,098 of record CM068302.1, read on the forward strand.
ACATATATACACACTAAATGTTATATTAACATATTATACTACAATGACCTATTTAATTAATTTATACTGAATGTTTGGACCAATCCATTGATGATTGATGTAGGAGAAGGAAGTTAACGTGAAAGGGTACTTTGCATGGTCATTTGCGGATAACTTCGAATGGAACGAGGGGTACACCGTTAGGTTTGGGTTGAACTATGTTAACTACACTGATCTTTCCAAACACCCGAAGCATTCTGCATGCTGGTTCACCAATTTCTGCAACAAGACCAAACCAAACTCTGTTGAACTTCATCACCTCTTTACTACCTCCACTGCAGATGCTCCTCTCGAAGGTCGTCAGGCTCTGTCCTCCTCCACTGACCGCCTTAATTAATATTCATTATCGATGATTAGTACACTAATCATTAACTAATTACTAACTAGCTAGCTACTTGTATAGTATGGAATAAAAGAGATCATCTTTGTTGATTGATCAATATATACATGTAGGACATGTATAATGATCATATGGCCATGATGATCCTGGTTTATAATAATGCTAGTAAATATGTAATCTATTGTGATTACTTTCTCTATGTGTATTTGTTTTTTTTTTTTTGATAAGTGAAGTGTATTATATATAAGCATAAAAAGAACAAAGTAAAACGAAACTATACAAGTAACAGGGTTTCTCAAACAAGACCACCCCGTTCACCCAAAATGCTGACCCAAAAGAAGCACCAACAACAGCTTACAAGCACAATCAAAACAGCCAAAACAAATCAGAAGACTACACAAAACAGAACTCAAACAAACCCACCACGCGCCTCAATTAGGGGACCATCCTAGCGAAATTGGAACTAACCCACCCCTGAAAAACTTGTTGCGAGATAACGTCGAAAGCTCTCAACCAACGACATGACGAGAAGAAGATCTTCCACGTCACATGGGCAACTCCAGCACTCGAATCACGAAACGTCTTGCATTTCGTTCCAGCCATATGTGCCACAAAAAGCTGTGCAACAAAACCTGGTGGCACGGTTCGAATGGGCACGACAGTTCATCCCTTTCCATCCGGAGATAAACTCCCCAACCGTTGTCGGTAGCGGCCCCGTGATGGAAAGTCTGGAACTAATCAGCCACCAAACCGAGCGGGAGAAAGAGCAATGTAGAAACAAATGATCGGCCGACTCTTCGTTGCAACAACATAAACAACATCTGTTGGGGAGTTGCATACCTCTAGCTTGGAGAACGTCAATCGTAGCAATTCTGCCATGAAAGGATTGCCACAAAAAACACTGCACTTTAGTAGGAGCACACCTCTCCCAAACCTGTTTATGCGGAAAGTCGATCAACCCTTGAAACTTCTCATCCCGCAGCTTAGTATTCAATGATTGAACCGAGAAACTCCCGCTGCTTGTCAAGGGCCAAACGACCCCGGGTGGCCCCGCCGAAACAACGCCTTGAGGAAGTCTTGACAGAAACTGAATTAGCTGAACCAACTCCTCCTGAGCCCCTCCTCGAAGGCTAAAACGAACTGGAACCTCCCATTCTAACCTGTCACACGAAGGAGCAAACTGAAACAAAAAGAACCAATGTGAAACAGAAGCAGCGGCCACCCTAGGAAAACGAGACCGCAGACTCTCACCCCCAACCCAAATGTCATCCCAAAAAGAAACCCAACCCCCCTCCCAGTTCGACAGAGCCATAGACCCAAAATAACGGAGACTCATTAACAATCCATCTCCACAACGAACTGCCAGCCGAGTTAAGATTCCAATTAGCTGCATTTCTGAATTACCAAGGCCGCACTTAGCAACCATCAACGACCTCCACCACGCCTCCTTTTCAATGGCGAAACGCCAAATCCACTTAGCAAGAAGGGCCCTATTGAAGGAGTTCAAGTCCAGAATACCGAGTCCTCCTCTTCTAATAGGAGTTTTAACCAAATCCCAGTTAACCAAATGCATTCTCCTTCTATCCTCTGAACCTTCCCAAAGGAAGTTGTTTTGAAGTCTTTCAATTCTCGTGATCACTGACGTCAGAGCTCTTAAAATTGACATGTAATAAAATGGTAGATTTGTCAGCACACTTTTAATTAACACCATACGAGCACCAAAGGAAAGGAAACGCGCCTTCCACGAAGCGAGTCTCTTCTGAATGCAACTTAAAACGGGTCCCAAATCACCGAAGCTTTGGCCTTTGTTCCAAGCGGAAGCCCGAGATATAAAGAGGGTAGCACATCCAAAGAGCACCCGAAAGAATTAGCCAAGTCAACAGCATTCGCACCTCACCAATAACGAACATCGACGACTTATGCACGTTTACTTTCAATCCTGTGATACTCTCAAAACAAATCAAAGCCGCTAATAAATAATGCACTTGATCCTCGTTAGCCTCGCAGAAAATGATGGCATCATCTGCATAAAGAATATGACTAACCTCCCCCGATGAGTTCTCCTCATTAATGCAAAACCATTAAACAAACCATCATGTTGCAACTTGGTAATGATCTTTGACAAAATCTCTATGATCATGATGAAAAGAAACGGAGAGATGGGATCGCCTTGCCGCAAACCGCGCGAACTTTGGAAGAAACCGGCCGATTCCCCATTCACCAAAACAGAAAAAAAGGCTGAAGATGCGCACTCTCTGATCCAGTCAATCCATCTGACCGGGGAATCCCATCTTCTCCATGACTTGAAACAACGCTCCCCAATTGACGTGGTCGTATGCTTTTTCTATGTCAAGTTTGAAAACAAGACCCGCTTTGCCGCTTCTCTTCCTTGAGTCAATAACCTCATTTGCAATAAGAGAAGCATCGAGGATTTGGCGATTTCCAACAAAAGCGCATTGGAATCGTGAAATCACCTTTCCCATTAAACCGCGTACTCTCTCCAACAACAACTTACTGAAATCTTATATACACTATTCACTAAGCTGATGGGCGCAAGTCTTTGATGTCTCCGACCGCCTCTTTTTAGGGAGAAGGCAAATGAAGGTACAGTTAATTGGTCGTGGCAGCACACCTTGATCGAAAAAATCGCCTAAACCTGCAACCACGTCTGCTTTCACAACCTCCCAGTGATTCTTGAAGAAAGATAAATGAAAGCCATCGGTTCCGGGGCCTTATCCCCTTCGCATTTGTCGAGAGCCCTCTTAATCTCATCTTCTAGAAAAGGTAAGATTAAACCCCTCCATCCTCGGCATTGATACGATCAAAGTGTAAAGCCGCAGGAAAGGTCGATCATGAGTACCCTCATGGAACATCTTTCTGAAGAAGTTAGGCATGGCAGCCACCAACTCCACTTGACCCTCAAACAAATCACCTTCAATAATAATACTATTAATGTGATTTTTCCTTCGGTTATGACTTGCAACCTTGTGGAAGAACGAAGTATTTCTGTCCCCATCTTTGTCCCATCTTTCCCTTGCTCTCTGTTCCACATAATGTGTTCGCAGTTCCAAAGATGATCCAAAGTGCCTTTCAATAAGCACCTCTCGACTCTACATTCCTCAGACAGCACTCCCCTTTCTTCATCCTTGTCCAACCTATCAATCTTGCTAAGAATCCTATGAATCTGTACATCAACCCTTTTGAAACTCACCTCATTCCACTCTTTGAGACACAATTTGAGTCTTTTCAACTTGGCGGCAATTGCAAGCAAACCGATTCTGCTCTCCATTGGCAACTCCCAGTTTTGTCGCACCACCTCCTCAAACTCGGCATGCTTGTACCACATAATTTCTAACCGCCAAGGACGTTTGATGACATCAAAAGCCCTAAACTGAATCAAGATTGGAGTGTGATCTGAACACGTTCTTGTCTTCGCAACGAGAAGAACCCCCGGAAAATGTGCTTCCCACTCCGTTGACACGAACGCTCTATCTATCCTCAATAGAGAAGGTGACGCACGGAGATTTGACCACATGAATTCAGCCCCACTGAGCGGAGCTCGATCAGAAACTGGTTTATCCACAAAGTCGTTGAATAAATCCAACTCTCTTTGTTCTCTCGGTAACCCGCGCACGTCCTCTTGGAATCGAACCATGTTGAAGTCACCGATTAAACACACGGAAGACTCCACCAGGCCATAATGCCTTGCAGCTCCCTAATTAACTCACGTTTCTCAGGATATGAGCAAGGTCCGTAAATATTCACCAACATCCAAACAAACGAGTCTCCCACATTACGAAAGATGTTCACCCACACAAAATTCACCAATCCACTGCCCCTGTAACTCCAGCGCCTCAGAATCCCAGCCGAGATAATGCCTCCAGCCGAAGAAACAGCCGGTTTTTGCGCTCCACTGAAAATTTGGCAACCATGCAATGCTCCTAACAATATTGTCGTCCACCACCTCAAGTTTTGATTCCTGCAAACAAATCACATTCGGCCGCAACTCCGCAATCCTCAGTTTAACTCGAAACCTCTTATTTGTGCAACCCAAACCCCTCACGTTCCAAGACAAAATGTTAAGATTCATAAGAAAAACTGACTGGGCTTCCACGACCATGTTGACTTCTTCGTTGACGAGGTGAAACCAATTCTTCTGTTGAATGACCCAGCCGAAGGAGTTCTCACTCTGTGCGCGATTTGGTTGTTGATCTTTTTCTCCTCTGCAGCACCGATATCGCTGTTGACATGACTGCCACCCTCGCTTCCTCCGCTGAATCCTTCAATTTGAGATCGAGATTTCCGGCTACTGTCTAACTGCTTCGAGAACCCTCTCTTCATCCCCCATGATCTGATTATCCGAAACCACTCGCCTCCCGAGACTCCTCAAACGGACTTGTCTCTTGAATTCCATCGTCCATTGCTACCTCCTCGATCTGATCGCACTGACTCCAAAAAGCCAATTGGGAAGGAAGCTTATTATGGCCTCCCAATTGCAAATGAATGAGCCCAAATTTAAGTACCAGGGATAACTTTTTAATAAAAGATTATCAAATGGAACTTCACTAACGCTTGTGCAATCTGATGACGTTAGATTTACCGCGTTTATATCGCCACATTTGAACGACATTCCCCTTATTTGTCTCCGAATTGTGATGAACTTGAATGACTTTTTATGAAAAATATGTTTTATCTCCCGTTGGCCCTCTTTTGGGCAATTTGATGTTGTTTCGAGTTGTTTTTGTTGAGATTTCAGGTTACCACGTTGTGGATGACTTTTCTACGAGCTCGGCACTTCAAACGGGATCAATTTGGAGTTCAAACGGAGCGGAATCATCAAAAGAGCTGAAGGTCATTTTCAGGGGCAAAAGTGCGCCTAAATCCATTAAAAGTGCGCCGGCGCACTTTTCTGGTGCTGCCAGGCGCACTTTATTTTTAGTCTCCTGGAATTTTTTCCATCGCCACAAAAGTGCGCCATTTTCATGGAAAAGTGCGCCGGCGCACTTTTTAAGTGCCGTCGGGCGCACTTTTTCCCAGGACGGATTTCGGAGAATAAAACAGGTTTTCGAGGGAAAGAGAGGGAGACTTCATTCTTCATTCTGATTTCGACGAACCAGACACTCTCGGAGGAGATTTTGAAGCTTTGAAGTGACGATTAAGCGAGAGAAGCGAGGATTAGCTCAGGAGTTTTCTAGGATTCAACAGGATTAGGTTTACTCGAGTAAGATGTCTTCTTCTCCAGTTCTCTTCTTCTTTGTTTCTGCATTTCTTCTGTAGCGATGTCGAGCTAAACTCTTTAGTTTGTTCAGATTAGATGAAGCTCTAGTGAGACTTTGTTTGGATGATGTCGGTTTCTAACCCGTTTATGTTAATTGAGGTTTATTCAGACTTAATTTAGATTTTTCTAAAACCCTAATTTGAAGCTCTTGAATTCGCAGATTGACCATATCGTAGAATTTGCTTCATCTTTGTCTTGCGGTTCTGACCATGGACGTGAGTCATTCTAGGGTTTAGAAGGTCATTAAGATTACCCGTGTCTTGACCATAGGGCCGTGAAATTAATCTCTTTGCATTTCTGTGCGGCGTTTCATTGCTCTTCGTGCATTCTTGGAGATTTATGAGTTATCTTGACCATAGGAACTCATAGGTTTGCTAGGATAGTTTCTCTGCGTCCTGACCATGGAGTAGAGATTGCCAAAGGAAGCGTCGAGGAATTGAGTCTGTTAAAACCTTAGTTGCATTGCATCATCCGTCTTAGTCGAGCTAGAGCGGATTCGAGTCTGACAAGCGCCTTAGTCAATTCTTGAAGCTCCATCTTGTTTGCCTGCTTGATTGGTTTAATTTGCATTTTTAGATTTTTAGTTCATTCACCACCATTTCCAAACCAAACGTTTAAAACCCGAATAGCTTATTCCACATTAGTTGAGTAATAGAAACAGAAAGACCCTTGGGAAGTAACGATCTCGCTAGAGCGATCTAGTGAGTAAAACTAGTGTGCATTAATTTGCGCATCAAGTTTTTGGCGCCGTTGCCGGGACCTTTTCTTTTTCTAGGAAAGGCATTGTGCGTCTAAGCTTTTCATTCACTCTCTTTTCATCTCTTATCTTCCACATTTTTGTATTACTTGGTATTTCTTGTTTTTGGCGTTTCAGGCAAGATTGCAGGTACGGAGGAAAAGCGGGTTATAAGCGCATAGCTGAAAAGGGTAGAGTCTTCTACACTCATTTCGGCACTACTCCGTACCTCCTCCTCCAGCCAGGACACCTAAAGCAAGGAAGAACCTCTTCCCATCTACATCTACATCCTCGCCTACGCCCTCGCCTTCACCATCCACCATTGCTACTATTGATCCTCTCACAGATCCTCCTATTCCACCTGAGATAGAAGTTATGGCGCGAAAGGACATTGAAGGATTACGACCGACCGACCATAGATGGACATCTTCGAGCATCCAGATTCCCAACACGGAACTCGGAATCTGCACATTCCATCTCACTTGATCAATATGATTCAAGCGAACGGAACACTTTCTCTGGAGTGTTTAATGAGGACCCGAATGCTCATGTGAGGAACTTTTTGAGGCTGGCTCATACAGTTTCCAATAATGAAGCGGATCATAGTGCAGTCAAGCTTCAACTTTTTCCCTTCACTCTGAAGGGTCAAGCAGAATTGTGGTTGTATGATCATCCTGCGAATCACTTCACTACGTGGATGGTCTGGCTAAAGCATTCCTAGAAGAGTTCTTCTCCCCTTCTAGAACAGATGCACTCAAGCACAAATTGCAGGATTCGAGAGTGGATCGGAGGAGAACTTCTATGAGGCTTGGGCAAAGATACTTAGGCTTCTCCGGGCTTGTCCTCACCATGGATGGGATGACTATAACAAGTTCTCTACATTCTTCCGTGGCCTGGACTATGGGAAGAAAAAGGAGTTCTCTCTACAGCTGACTATGGATTTGAACGACATGACCGCAACCGCGGCCTTGGATGCTTGCAAGAGTTTTGCCGCGAAAATCAAATCTCTCATGCACGTTAACCCAATGAAGATGGACAGCAGACATTCAGAGAAAAATAGGTTCTCTATTGATTCATCATACCCTGTACCCACAGTTCCTGCACCAGTGGATATTGTTAGAAGTCAGTTGGAGTTGGATAACTCGACTTTGGAGATGGAAGTGCAGAGATTAAAACATGAGTTGGAAAGGGCTAAGATAGCTCCTTCACCGGGTGTTCCTACACTCCACCGCCAGGGTTCAAGATGCTTTCTAGAATCACTCCTTCATCTGCTTCTACGGCGACGACTGTAGCGGCTGTCACCGCCCCGTGTTCAAACTGTGGTGGTCCAGATCATACAGCAGAGAGTTGTAATTGGAAGATTGAGGGTAACCCAGACCAACAACAAGAGGAGGTTGATTATGTTGGTGGACAGAACCAGAGGAATTACCAGAACCAAACAACAATTACAGAAATTCCAATGGTTACCAGAATCAAAACTCCCAATGGCAGAGCAGAGGAACTGGAACAACAACCAAAATCAGAATCAGTTTCAGGAAGAAAATCAAGGGGGTTACCAAAGAAATTATGGGGAAACAAAATCAGAATTCCCAATGGCAAAACAGAGGTGGCTGGTATAACAATCAAATCAGAATCAGAATCAGAACCAAACCAGCACCAGAATCAAAATCAGAATCAGAACCAGAACCAGCACCAGAACCAGAATCAGAACAACAACGGGGGTGCAAGCTCTTCTGCGCCTAAGTCCTATTCCGATCTCATGATGGATAAGATGGATAAGATTTTGGCTGAAACTCAGTCAAACAAGAAGACATCTCACACCACGACTCTTCTCTCCAGAAGCTGGCAAATCAAATGGCAGGAATCACAAATCTTCTTAAGGAGAAGGGTATTGGATCTCTACCTACCACCACTCTCCCTAATCCGAACCAGAATGAACATGTGGGAGCTGTGGAAACAAGAAGTGGAAAGAAGCTGGCAGATATTCCCATGAAGCAGGTGCCGACTTTAATTCCTCCTCCTCATCTCATTGAAGAAGAGGACGTGGAGGAAGAGGAACAAATTCAGCAGCCAGAAGAGGAAAAGACACCGGTTATTCCCTCATCTCCAATACCGGTGGCCAACCCTTACAAGCCGCGGGCACCTTATCCTGCCAGGCTTAATAAGGATCTCTACGATGCTCATACCAGCTATTCCTGAAGATGCTGAACAGGGTTCACGTTGATATGTCGATGAAGGAATGATTGTGACGATGCCGAAGTTTGCCAAGTACATGAAGATGCTAGCCACCAACAAGTTGAAGTTGCAAGAACTTTTAGCTCTCACGGAGGAAGAACAAGCGAACTTCCCGAGCTCTTTGAAGACTTGGAGCTTAATTAGGAGGTATCGACCATTGTGCTAAACAAGCTTCCCATTAAGCGCCGCGATCCAGGTTCGTTCACTTACCTTGTCGTATTGGTACCTTCCGTGTTGGACGTGGTTTAGCAGATCTAGGAGCTAGCATCAATGTCATGTCATATAGCTTAGCTTCTGATATAGGAATGCTTGATTTTAAACCAACTCGCATGAACGTAAAATTACTGATAAATCTTCTGCTGTGCCTAGGGTATTTTAGAAGATGTTATTCTTGAAGTTGTCCATTCAAGTTTCCTACTGATTTGTCGTGATTGATGCTCATGCTGATATGCCGTTGATTCTTGGTCGTCCATTCTTGTATTCAGCCGGTTCTCTCATAGATGTGCTAGGAGGTACTATAACTCTTAGGTAGGAAAAGATCATGCTACATTTCGTTTAGATAATAGCATTCAATTTCCTCACCACTACGATGACTTGTGTGCTGTTGAAGAAACTGTAACTGTGCTTTCTACCTCTGTTTTTACTAACCTAGTGAGTGAAGACTCGCTAGAGAAGTGTATTGTTTCTGTCAGTTTGTTGATGCAGGAGCAATTCGGGATGAACAGTAGCATCTATGAGCGTTTATGAAGAAGAGGAATATGTGGACCAGGTTCCGCAAACTGCTTTTACAACCGCCACCGGAGCGTCGACTTTTGACTTCATATGAAGAAGCTCCGGAACTTGAATTGAAGGATCTGCCTCCAAACTTAGAGTATGCATATCTGGGAGAGGACTCTAAGCTTCCGTCATTATTAATTCGACCCTCACTCAACCGCAGAAGGATGAGCTCATACGGTTGCTTAGGAGGCATGTGCGTGCTATTGCTTGGAGGGTGACAGATATTAAGGGAATTCATCCTTCCCACTGTATGCATCACATCTTCCTCGAGGAGAACCAGAGACCTGTTAGACAACCTCAACGACGTCTTAATCCAAACATGATGGAGGTTGTAAAGAAGGAGGTGATCAAGCTTCTAGATGCTGGATTATTTATCCCATTTCTGATAGTAACTGGGTGAGCCCGGTTCATTGTGTGCCTAAGAAGGGAGGCATCACCGTGGTACCTAATGCAGCGGGGAGCTCATCCCTACGAGGACAGTTAACGATGGAGATCTGTATTGATTACAGACGATTAAATGATGCTACAAGAAAAGACCATTTTCCCCTTCCTTTCATTGATCAGATGTTGGAGCGCTTGGCGGTCATGAGTATTACTGCTTCCTGGATGGATGTCCGGGTATTTTCAGATTCCCATCGCACCGAAGGATCAAGAAAAGACCACTTTCACATGCCCGTTTGGTACTTTTGCCTACCGCAGAATTCCCTTCGGACTCTGTAACGCGCCAGCTACGTTTCAGAGATGCATGATGGGTATCTTTGATGAGCTCATTGGAGATGCTGTGGAGGTATTTATGGATGATTTCTCGGTTTATGGACATTCTTTTGAACATGGCTTGAAAAACCTTGAGAGAGTCCTTAAGAGATGTGAAGCCACAAATTTAGCTCTTAGCTGGGAGAAGAGCTATTTCATGGTGACGAGGGCATTGTGCTTGGCACAAAGTTTCGAAGAAGGGTATTGAGGTTGATCCGGCGAAGATCGACACCATTGCCAAGCTACCGCCTCCCTCTTCCGTCAAAGCAGTAAGAAGCTTTCTGGTCATGCAGGGTTTTATAGGCGGTTTATCAAGGATTTTTCTAAAATCACCTTGCCTATGACTCGATTACTAGAGAAAGAGGTTCCTTTCCTCTTTGACGAAAAATGCATGACAGCTTTCGAGACTTTGAGGAATAAGCTTGTTTCAGCACCTGTAGTTGTAGCTCCGAACTGGAAACTGCCCTTCGAGCTTATGTGTGATGCGAGCAATTATGCCGTTGGAGCGGTCTTGGGCAGCGGATTGAGAAGCGTTCAGGCCAATCTATTATGCCAGCAAGACAATGAATGAAGCTCAACGAATTACACAACTACCGAGAAGGAGATGTTAGCGGTAGTCTTTGCCTTTGATAAGTTCCGCTCCTATCTTCTTTTTGCTAAAATTATTGTCTTCACAGATCACGCAGCTATCCGATATCTTATGAGCAAGGCGGATGCTAAGCCAAGGTTAATCCGCTGGATTCTCCTCTTGCAAGAGTTTGATTTTGAGATCCAAACAAGAAGGGGTTGGAGAATGTGGCTGCGGATCATTTGTCACGATTGGAGGAGCATGAGCAAGTTCTGGTGATAATCTACCGATCCGGGAAACTTTCCCGGAAGAACACCTATTTGCTATAATGATAAAGGAGGCAGAGGGTCCTTGGTTTGCAGACCTCGCTAATTATCTGGCCACGGGTGAAGTAAGGACGACTTCTCCCGTCAAGAAAGGAGGAAGTTCTTTATAGAGGTTAAGAAGTACTTCTGGGATGATCCTTATTTGTTCCGGATTGGCTCTGATGACATCATCCGGAGGTGCGTAACTCTAGCGGAGGCTGGAGATATAATGGAACACTGCCATTCTGGACCTGTCGGTGGCCACCATGGAGCAAACCGAACTGCTCGGAAGATCTTGGCTTCTGGATTTTTCTGGCCTACTATCTTCAAGGATTGCCAAGATTTCATCAAGGCATGCGATGCGTGCCAACGAGCAGGTAAGATTTCTAAACGAGATGAAATGCCTCAACAAATTTCTGTGGTTGTTGAAATTTTTGATGTGTGGGGATCGATTTTATGGTCCTTTCACTCCTTCTTTTGGTAACAAGTACATACTCGTGGCTGTTGATTATGTATCGAAGTGGGTGGAAGCGCAAGCTCTCCCCACTAACGATGCCCGAGTTGTTGGAAAGTTCCTCAAGAAGCTGTTTTCTCGTTTTGGTGCACCTAGGACAATCATTAGCGATCGTGGAACTCATTTTCAGGGTCAATTTGATAAAGTGTGCCAGAAGTTTGGTGTTACTCATCGTTTGTCCACGGCTTACCACCCTCAAACGAGTGGTCAAGTCGAGGTGTCAAACCGGGAATTGAAACGGATTCTTGAGAAAACCGTCGATCAATCCTCTAAGGATTGGTCAACCAAGCTTGATGATGCGCTTTGGGCATATAGGACGGCGTTTAAAACGCCTATAGGAACCTCCCCATATTTTCTGGTATATGGGAAAGCGTGTCATCTGCCAGTAGAGCTCGAGCATAGAGCCTACTGGGCCCTTAAGCTACTGAACTTGGATGCTAGTCTTGCAGGTGAAGAGAGGAAATTGCAGGTTCTAGAGCTTGAGGAATGGAGGAGCCGAGCTTATGAGAGCTCGAAGATTTACAAGGAGCGTACCAAGAAGCTCCACGATTCACGCTTGAAGGGAAGCAAGGAGTTTAAAGAAGGGATCAAGTGCTCCTTTACAATTCACGGCTGCATCTCTTCCCGGGCAAGCTTAAGTCTCGTTGGATGGGTCCGTTCACGGTCTCTAACGTCCTCTCTCATGGCGCTGTGGAAATTTTCAAGGCCGGAGAAGAGCCCTTTAAGGTGAATGGACATCGTCTGAAGCTTTATGTAGCGGGAGCGTTCATTGGTGTGACGGAGAAGGCTAGTCTCGAGGCACCGTAAACCAGGTATCGTCTAGCTCAAAGACGTTAAACGAGAGCGCTTCTCGGAGGCAACCCGAGTCTGGAGTCTTTTATTTTATTTTATTTTTTATTTTTTTCTTTTGAGTCGAGTCTGTGGTAGAGTCGTGCGTCCGTCTTGGTGTTTTTGTGGAAATTTTCTGTGTCTTCGTCGTCGAATTTGAGATCCTGGTCTTTAAAACGAATTCTGGATTTTAAAGAAAATTTTGTCTCGCAACAGGTCAAAATGTGCGCCTTTTTACCCAAAAAGTGCGCTGGCGCACTTTTACAGTGCCGCCGGGCGCACTTTATTTTCAGTCGTCTGGAATTTTTTGCCAACTTCGAAAAAGTGCGCCTTTTCTGGACAAAAGTGCGCTGGCGCACTTTATAAAATTCCAGGCGCACTTTTGTGCGCACAAACACAAATCATTTTTTCCCCTCAGCCTTTTCGGATCAAACTCCTTTTTCCTTCTTCTTCTTCATTCAACCGAAGCAAATAGAGGAACTTGTTTTTTTTTTTTTTTAAATTTCGGACCCAAACCTCCGATTTTGGCTCGATTTTCACCGGCCCACACTTGCCCATTCACCAAATCGAGTTCCCTACTGATTTTCGCCCGTCCTCAACCGATTTTTCTCCTGATTTGGTCAAGATTTGAGCTAGGATCGAGCCAAAACCTAGTTTTTGGTATTTTCGGGTCGTTCGTCGATTTTCTTGAGGATTTAGCCATCACTCATTTGAGGTAAGTTGCTCTACACATCACCACGAATCTATTGCACTATTCCTTGCCGATTTTTGATGAGATCTTCGGATTTGTGAAATTCGAGCTATGAACCCTAATTTCTGAAGTTTGTGATTTAGTCAAATTGAACTTGGATTATTGCAATTGACCATCTAGTATAGTTCCATTTTGAATCGTGGGTTGTTTGGACTTCATTTGCTTGGTGAATTGCATGATTTAGGTGACTTTCCCTATACCGATTTTCTGCAAATTGGGGAAATTTTGATTGTGAACGGATCCTAATGATTGAAGGTGTTTTGCATGATGTTAGAATGTGATTTGGCATTATAGAGAGATTGATTTGGATTGATTGTAGCTTGAGGACGTTTGATTGAGAATTTTACCTCTCTTTGTGCATTTGTGCCGGTTCTTTGTGTTTGATGCTCCATGCTTGATATCGTGGCTATTTGTCTAAACCGTTGTAAGCGTGAATAGATTCCAATGATTGGGTGGACTTATGTGCTATGATTGACTTGTGGCTTGAATTTTTCAGCATGTTTGCTTTGTCTTCGCCCCATCGCCCTTACTTCAAGCTTTTAAGTGTGGGTGGGCTTTCACGTGTCTAACTGAGTTGTTGCTAAGTTGCAGATTATGGACAGGGAAAGACAGCGATGCAATCACATTATGAGGAAGGGGATTCGTCTTCTGCACCACCACACACTGACACTCAGCCAGCTGCTAATGAGCGAGATTCCGATAGGAGGAAGCTATGCCTATACAGCCATTTATTCCTGCTGCTGGCGGCAGACCGGGTAACCTTCACCGTTCATTCTCCAGCTTTCTGAGGAGCATTGGACGCGCTTTCAGAAGATTCACCATCTTTCCCCCACTGTTGGAGCCCTCATCGACTTTCAAGGAATTCAGGAAGCTTTTCCAGAGTTTTACAACAGTTAATTTACAGGTTGCGACGGGGACGCCTACTCGTTATTGCCCAGGTTACAGATGCTGCACCTCTTCTTCCACTTCAAGAGTTTTGGTCTACTTTCAGTTGGGACGCTAGGATCGTAAATCTCACTAAGCACATATTCGTTTCTCGTTGGGGGGGCAGTGGTTTACCGAGTCGAAACGATTCATTTGGGCATCTTCTCGGGTTTCCCCCTCAGAGCAATGTGGGACTAGCGGGACTTCAGGAGGCACCAGAGTACAGATTGGAATCCTCTGCTAAAATGTGGTTTGAGTTAACTGGGATTGAAGGGGTTGACTACCAGTTCGTCTACCTATCGCTCCATTAGGTGCCCGGTGTGGAAGTTCTTGCATATGGTCCCTCCGGCGAACATTTTGTCACAGGATACGGGGGGCACCATTTTTATAATGAAGAGCTGCAGTTATTCAGATCTATGAGCACTGGCATGGGACTCCATCCAGGTTACGTGATCGCTTCTTTCTTTGGAAACGAGTTGGGAGAGCTACCATTCCACGCTCTCTTCCTGGTGGGTGGTATGTTTCGAGGATCGTTGCATCAGCTGGATTAGCTGATCGCTGGCCAGCTGAGGTTTTTATAGATGCTGTTCCACCCAGGGAGTTCGGCACTCACTACTTGATCTCACATGGTTTAGTTCCGAGACCAATGATCCCCAGGAGAGCTAGACATGCCCGTCCGGTTGATGGAGCTTTGCCCGGCCCCCAGGCCACCGAGCCACCTCACTCGCCAGCTACCGATCCACCTCAGACTCCTGTCTTTGGCGATTCCTCGCAGCCTTTTGACTTGCAGGGATCTGTCTTGCGGATAGAGCAGTGGCAGGCCACATTCAACGAGGGAGGGCATCCATGGCAGCAACGCATCGATGACAGGTTGGCGAGCTGGGACGCGTGGCGTGCAGATTTTGGTCAGGGATCCCTTGCTTGGCAGCAGGAGGTCATCCGCAATCAGGATGAGCAGCGTACCTGGCACACTAGGGAGACTGCGTGGAGAGCGCAGCAGGATGCTCGTCATAACTTGTACCAGGAGCAGCACGAGGAGCAGATGGCGTTACTACAGCAGCTCCTGGATCGCCAGCCACCCCTTACGGCTCGACAGCGGACTCAGCGAAGCCGCGGACGACGGGGCTAGGGATCCGGATTCGACTTCAGAATTTCTTTATTTTCCACTTTCAGACTTGTATTTTCTTTTCACTTGTGTCGGATTTCAAGTGGGTTTGTGTTTGAGTCTTTGTTCAACTGTTATGTGGGTCGAGTCAGTTAAACCCTTGTCTTCTGAATGATCTAATCGTGTTATGTTTCTTCTCTTTCCCTGTTCCTTAGGTTTATTGTTCCACTTCCTGTGACCCCGGCTCTGATCAAGACATGCGCTCTGGTTGTTCATTCATGCCATCTCTTGCACCCTCGTGGTCTGTTTCCCGGTACCCCTTTACACTTTTTTCACGTGCAGTCCATTGAGGACAATGTCCAAATTTAAGTGTGGGGTGGGGTTTTTGTTTGCACGTTTTGCCAAGTAATGGGCGGTGATTGTGCCTTGTTTTGTCACTCTTTCACAGCTTCCCATTCTCGGTAGCAAGTAATTTTCCACATTGCTTAATAACTTCTTGGATTGCCTACTGTCTTCCATATGGTGAGATTGATGTGGTGTTTCGGCTTTAACCAAATGTGTGTGTGAGAACCTGAATTTTGACCATCTCCCATTCTTCTTGCTCTTAGTAGTCTAGGAGCTTGTCCTTATCGTGTTAGTGAACAGTTGACTTGTTAATGTGTAAGACTTGGTTTGTCTGACGCTCGAATTCTCTAGTTCAATGCCTGGATCGAGTCTAGATAAGGGATCTGTTAATTTCGTGCTTTAAGTTGTTATTGATTTTTCCCGATCAAAAAAAAAAAAAAAAGGAAAAAAAAAATCTCTGAAAAATAAATGGTTTGGTATTGAAGTTGTGGGTCGATTCACGAGCTGGCATACGTGCCTGCCCATTGTTGTAGTCCCAAAGGGAAGTCTCAATGTGGCATTCTTCTTCTAACCTACTCCCGATCGTGGCTGGGGTCTAGGATAACGCGGAATTCCAAAGGTTTCCGGCTGCTCCGTACCCGGTAGTATCCACACTGTACCGCCCATTCGAAAAAAAAAAGGGAAAAAAAAAAGAAAAAAAGAGATGAAGAGAAAAAAATGAAATTCTCTTTAATTTTGTTCTAGTCGTGTTCCCTTATCTAGCTAGTGTCCGGTTGCGTCCTAGAGTAAGTGTAGCGGAAGTAAGCGTTGTCTTGTCTTTACCAAGTCAGGTTGTTCACTAGTTCGTTAAAGTCTTGTTCCTCTTTCACTTTGGCAAAAGTTTGGTTCCTAATTGTGTGGTTAGTTGGGTAATCCTCTTGTTTGGTTGAAGCACCGTATACATCTTTCTAGGAACCAAGAGGTTTTCGGTTTGCTCATTCAAGTTGGTGCATTGTTGTGGTAAAATTCTTGTTTGAGGACAAACAAACGTTAAGTGTGGGGTGATTTGATGACGTTAGATTTACCGCGTTTATATCGCCACATTTGAACGACATTCCCCTTATTTGTCTCCGAATTGTGATGAACTTGAATGACTTTTATGAAAAATATGTTTTATCTCCCGTTGGCCCTCTTTTGGGCAATTTGATGTTGTTTCGAGTTGTTTTTGTTGAGATTTCAGGTTACCACGTTGTGGATGACTTTTCTACGAGCTCGGCACTTCAAACGGGGATCAATTTGGAGTTCAAACGGAGCGGGAATCATCAAAAGAGCTGAAGGTCATTTTCAGGGGCAAAAGTGCGCCTAAATCCATTAAAAGTGCGCCGGCGCACTTTTCTGGTGCTGCCAGGCGCACTTTATTTTTAGTCTCCTGGAATTTTTTCCATCGGCCACAAAAGTGCGCCATTTTCATGGAAAAGTGCGCCGGCGCACTTTTTAAGTGCCGTCGGGCGCACTTTTTCCCAGGACGGATTTCGGAGAATAAAACAGGGTTTTCGAGGGAAAGAGAGGGAGACTTCATTCTTCATTCTGATTTCGACGAACCAGACACTCTCGAGGAGGATTTTGAAGCTTTGAAGTGACGATTAAGCGAGGAGAAGCGAGGATTAGCTCAGGAGTTTCTAGGATTCAACAGGATTAGGTTTACTCGGAGTAAGATGTCTTCTTCTCCAGTTCTCTTCTTCTTTGTTTCTGCGATTTCTTCTGTAGCGATGTCGAGCTAAACTCTTTAGTTTGTTCAGATTAGATGAAGCTCTAGTGAGACTTTGTTTGGATGATGTCGGGTTTCTAACCCGTTTATGTTAATTGAGGTTTATTCAGACTTAATTTAGATTTTTCTAAAACCCTAATTTGAAGCTCTTGAATTCGCAGATTGACCATATCGTAGAATTTGCTTCATCTTTGTCTTGCGGTTCTGACCATGGACGTGAGTCATTCTAGGTTTAGAAGGTCATTAAGATTACCCGTGTCTTGACCATAGGGCCGGTGAAATTAATCTCTTTGCATTTCTGTGCGGCGTTTCATTGCTCTTCGTGCATTCTTGGAGATTTATGAGTTATCTTGACCATAGGAACTCATAGGTTTGCTAGGATAGTTTTCTCTGCGTCCTGACCATGGAGTAGAGATTGCCAAAGGAAGCGTCGAGGAATTGAGTCTGTTAAAACCTTAGTTGCATTGCATCATCCGTCTTAGTCGAGCTAGAGCGGATTCGAGTCTGGACAAGCGCCTTAGTCAATTCTTGAAGCTCCATCTTGTTTGCCTGCTTGATTGGTTTAATTTGCATTTTTAGATTTTAGTTCATTCACCACCATTTCCAAACCAAACGTTTAAACCCGAATAGCTTATTCCACATTAGTTGAGTAATAGAAACAGAAAGACCCTTGGGAAGTAACGATCTCGCTAGAGCGATCTAGTGAGTAAAACTAGTGTGCATTAATTTGCGCATCAATATCCATTTTCATTGGGCCTGAAAAAATGATATTGAGTTAAGGCCCACATCCGCCAAAAGAGAAACCCTCTTGTTTGCTCGCGAGATAAAAGAAAAAGAAGAGGAAACTTGTAATCCCAAATCATCTGACATCCGGATGTCTGCGAAACTTCGGAAGGCGCATAGATTATCAGTCGTGACAGTTGACGTGCCCTCCTTTGACTGCAACGCCAGGCAATCAGGACGTTCAGATGCCATGACTAGACTCGACTCCTCCATATCCTTTGGTAACTGCGCCTCTGCATCCCTAAACATCTTTTCCAACCCGTTTTTGCCTCGGTTTGCGCACCTGCCCGCCATGGAACTACCGGGGGTCGAGACTGACGACAACGCCGGAAAAACTCTGAAGCCTTCCGGCGTGTCAACAACCGACTTCTCTAACGAAATCGCCTTTTCCCGAAACCAACGTTGTCTCGTTCGAAGGAACCTCCGATCGTTGACTTTCTGATGCACCGTACGAAGATTCTCCCACTTCTCTCACCACAGGTCTCCATCCTCTCCCCTTTCTGCTTGAACTTGATCGGGTCAAAATCGTATCCGCCACCCGCTTTTCCTTTATCTTCCTGAGTAAGCTGAGCAAAGGTAGGAGGCATTTCAGCCAAGCTCTCCGATTCAAATGAGAATTTGATTTGGAAGCGCTCTCCCTGATATCTAAGAAACGCTACAGTCGGCCTCTCCTGCCCCGATCTGACTTTGAGTCTGATGGTGTTGAGATTACACCCCCGCTCGTCGTGCTCAACGTAACCTCCACACATATCCCCAAGCCTAAAGAACAAATCAAGCGACCTAAGATGAAGAGGAATTCCCCGCTCGCAGACCCATACAACATTTTGTCCTTGCGTCAAAGCAGAGCAACCAGCCATACCTGTCCATTTGTCTAGAAAAACTTTCGAGGCTCCATACTCCACCCTTTGGAGCGCAATCACCCGGTCTGCCTCCGCTTCCGAACCACAGACGAGCAACCACACCTCCTCCCCCAATGCTACAATCTGCGTTGACGAGTCAATCCCCAATTTCTTGCCATCCAGGATCTAAACATTGGCCAAGAAGTCGCTTCCGGTTGAGGATTGACAATTCTGAAGGCCACACACCTCTGTAAAAACTGAAGACGTTCCGCCAAACCCACCTCCTCCACCTCTATTTCAGTCGGAGAGATTGTCGTGCACCTTCCTTCCAATGGCAGGGTCTTCCCTTTAACCACATCACTAAATGACTTACTTTGGGTACTGAAAATAGGACCTCCAGCACCTTTGATTGAACCTGTGGGTAGCGGAATCGCTTCCTCTAGAATACTCGCGCAAGATCTGAACAACGTGAGCCAACCTTCGCTTCCCCAATCTGCTGGAATGTTGACAAAAAACTGTTTTCCATTTGTGCAGTGCTCCGCTACGTTAAGGAACCATACGCCATGCTTGCGAAAGCTCCTGACATGGATGGATCTTCTGGAACCTTCGACGCTGCTTACACGTGGAAGAACCCAGCTCACCTTGGCAGCAACTTCCAATACTCCTTTAAACCAAATCAGTTGTTCCCTGATAGGAACACAAAATAAGGTCGTCTGCTCCCCTGCACAACCTCCAGTCGGAAAGATAACTCAGCAAACTTGAACGAAGCTTCGATGGACACCAAAGAGTCCCGAACCTGAAACCTACGACTCTGTCGAACCTTAAGACACTTAGACTCACCCTCGCCGGCACTCCGACTACCCAGACCTCCGCCTCTCTCAACTCTCTCTCTCATCCTTATTTTTTAAGAACCAATCTCTATGTGTATTTGTTGTTGTTTCAAATATTTGCTATAAAGCAGGAGTATTCTCATCATTCTTCTTAGTTTAAAAATGATATTACATCAACTCAGATAAATCCTAAGCCTCCAACGCCATTCTTCTTTCTTTCTTAATTTCAAACTGATCTGTAACTTAAAATCACGGGGGTGCCTAATAAACTTACGTGGCAACTAAACTTTCTATTTAGTCACTCCCATCCAAAAAAAAACCAAAATGGTCCTAACGGTGTTAAATCTTACGAAAAATGGGATAAATTTGGGATTTCTTAAAGTTCGAGCATATCAAAAAGAATTCGCGAAAATTGGAGTATTTTAAAAATAATAACCCTTGAAAAAAGAGAATAAAATAACTAAGACAACTTCCGACTCCTCTTTTCCTCCCATCCAAATCGGCCTTCTCCCAACCTAGAAGAGCTCGAACCCATAATCATTGAATTTAGTTCAACGACATTTAATTTAGTTTAACGTTTAATTACTTCTTGTATATTATTAATTTAGAACTAGTCTTTCCTATTTAACTAGATAATAACCATAAAAACCGAAACACCACTATCACCCTACTTGGGATCTCCGATTCCGGAGCCAGCACAATATTGTGTTGGTTCCGTGACAGCATAGATCTGGGCTGTTGGATCTTTTAATAATCCAAGGGCCTAAATTAATCAGGGGTTAAATAGTCATTTCCTATTTATTTATTTTTATATGGAAAAATGATACTTTGCCCCCTCTACTTTTTCAAGTTAACAAACACACCCTAATACTATGAATCCTCTACTTTTCCAAGTTAACAAACACACCCTATACTATGAAATGATCAATTTACCCCCTCCTGCTATAGCCAACCTAACAAACAGTTTCTTCCATCCAAATTTCCATCCAAAACTTGTTAAGTGATGATTCACCAATATGACTCATCCATAATTAATGACAATACATTGTCACATCATCGACTTTCATCCATAATTATTTCTCAGTCATCGAGCTGTCTTCGGTCACCGGAATACCATCTCCCATTACTAAAAAGTTTCTTGATGAGTTTCCCGGTGACACAAGTTTTCATTGAAGAAAATTTGTTCACCCACGTGATCAACATCTTACGATCTATTAATCTGGAAACTTTTTATTTTTCTGGGAAAACAAATATTTCTTCATACAAATTTTTCATCATCCAGACGTACAGGTTGTATTTAGTCTGTACAAAGTATAAATAAACTATATACACTTTGTACGAGTCATATTGGTACAGTTTATATTTGTCGTACATTTTGTATTTTTATGATGTAAGTTTTTATGTGGTATGTAGAAAGTGCATACAAGATGTATACACTCTATACAGTGTTATTGTACAGTCTATATTTGTCGTACGCTTTGTATGAGGTTTATACAAAGAGTATACGCTCTTTATTATGTTTTATAGTTTGTATTTACATTTTGTAATTGTGTTTTAAACTTTGTATGAGGTTTATACAAAGTGTATACACTCTTTATTATGTTTATAGTCTCTATTTTGTCATACACTTTGTATTTATGTTTTACATTTTGTATGAGGTTTATACAAATTGTATACACTACTCTTTATTATGTTTATAGTCTGTATTTGTCGTACATTGTGTACGAGGTTTATACAACACACACTCTATATGAACCACGTACAAATTGTATAATCATATATTTTCGTATGATGTTACATACTATTTTCACAAAAGTAATACACTTTGTATAATGTCTATATACTGATTGTATAAAATTTATATATTAATTGTACGAAGATTATACACTTTGTATAACGTCTATATACTGATGGTATAAAATTTATATATTGTGTCCAACATCTATATAATAATTGTACAAAGATTATACACTATGTATAATAATATCTATATAAAATGTTATAAGATATGTATCAAAATCTTGTCCATTAAAACTCACCACCGCCTCCACGCTCAAACTCATCACTATCATTAAATTAAGCATTACATCTTGTTAGGCAAAATCACCACCACTACTCAGTTGAATGAAGAAGAGATTGACATTTAGACTTTAGCTAACTATGAATGAAATCAAACAGAACACTTTTCTCCCACACTTTTTCTGCTGAAACCCCCAGCCACCACCATTTTTGTATGATTGATATTTGCCAAAAAGAGCAAACTGTGAGTTCCTTGAACCAATCGATTCATACCAACAACCTACGCCCACTCATGATCCGCACCAACACTTGGTGCTCATCCGATTAGTTCCTCCCCTACGACGACGATCGGCGGCAATCTTGACGGCTTCATCCTCAGTTAAGTCTCTAATCTATTGATGTTTTCCTTATTGGAGCTTGTTATTCACAACGCGGATAAAGTCGGAAGAAGAGTGGCGTCGGCTAGCTGCAAACGCCTGAGCGGGTACGATGTGGATCAGTGGAAAGAACACATGGAGGTGGCATGTAGAGATGAAGGATGAAGAAGAAGGGGTAATGACTTATATGCCCTTGGAATTACAGTCGTTAGATTAAACTTAATTATTTTGAACGGCTAGGATAGATTGTCTCGGAGACAATAGGAGTTTCGTTGTCTCTGGAATTTAACTCTAGTACTTGGTGGGCAGGACAGGTTATTGTCTCATCTGGAAGTTTCTATTAATTTTTTTTTTTCTTCATGTTGACAAACACCTATACCAGATTACCAGTTTCATTTGTCTTGAATGCCGAACTCTCTAGATCATAGATATTTACATCTTTCACCCTTTACTTGCTATGAATGGTTGCGTTATGAAAGCACGAGACTGATAGCAACTCGACTGGTTCATGTTTTTTCTCAAGTTTGCAAAATTTTAGTGGCCAAGATGCATCCTTTTACCCTAACCTCATAAAATCGCCAGAAACAAGCTCAAACCCTCTAACTAGAAGCCTCCATAACACAGTCCACTTCATCCAAAACTCACCACCTAATACATCCAAAATACCAATTGTGTGGGTGTGGGTGTGGGTGTGGCCATTACAAATTCATCGTTTTATCCACTTTCAAACAAACAAACAAACACATATCGGCAATCTGCTTCTATAAATTGAAACCCCAAATCAATCCCATTCTCAACTCCAATCCAAAAACACCCCTTTGCTTTCAGTTTCCCAAATCTAGCTACATTTCTCCTTCCACTTTCCTTAAAACAAGAAACAAATATCATTATTAATAATTAATATGGCGGCTGCTTCTGCCACATCACTCTCCACATTCGGAGGAGCTTTGCATATTAACAGACCAGTAAAACATAGCTCCCCGTTTCTCGGAACTAACTTGAAGTCGTGGAGACAGTTCAAGGTTGCTGCAGAGTACGACGAGAAGAAGCAGACAGACAAAGACAGGTGGAAGGGTTTGGTGAGCGACATGTCAGATGACCAACAGGACATAACCAGAGGAAAGGAATGGTGGATTCACTCTTCCAAGCTCCCATGGGGACTGGGACACACCACCCCATCATGTCTTCCTACGACTACATCAGCAAGGGTCTTCGCCAGTCAGTATATATTTTTGACTAATTTTGTTAGACCTTCCATTTCTTCAATTCCTCTGTTTTCGCTCTCATCACTGTTGATGATCTGTTTTATGAGTTTCAGGTATGATATGGATAACAGCATGGATGGACTGTATATTGCTCCTGCGTTTATGGACAAGGTTGTGGTCCATATCACCAAGAACTTCTTGTCCCTTCTAACATTAAGGTTTGTCCAATCCCATTTCATTAAACTTCATAATCATTAATCAATTGGGTAAAATACAAGTAGGTTGTTCACGAACCAAACTGGACCGAACTTCATTGTGCTCAAGGTTGGCTCGTTACTTTTTAGACGACCTCGAACTCAAACTCGAGCTAAAGTTGTTAAGCTTGTGACGAGCTCGACCGTATTCGAGACTACTCGTTAACTACACTTGACGAGTCAAACTCGAGTTCAAGTTCAACTTAAGTCATTAAAACAACCCGATGAGTCCAATTTGAGCTTAATTTGAAGTTTGTACGGTTAAAAACATCAACAAGTCAAACTAAAAAACAAGTTATTCTAAAGTTTACAATTTTTTACTTTTCTAATGATTAAACCTAAACAATATATCTTTTGTTTTTTCATTAATCAAATCACAAGTAGCATATGTTTTATTGTATATGACAAACCACATGTTTCATTTGTGAGTTTATAATAATGAGGTATATAGTGGAGCTAGTATTCGAATTGGCTCTTGAGCTCGAGCTATACCCGACTCGTGAGCCTATCGACTAGATCATACCTAACTCAAGTTTGGCTCATTTAAAATCAAACCGAGTCATGACCGAATTTTTTTTAGCCGAAAAGCTGCTCGCGAACAACTTGGTTAGTCAATCACCCTAAAAACAGGACATGGGTCAAGCTGAAAAAAAGTTGTGAACTTTGTGACAGGTACCATTGATCCTGGGAATTTGGGGAGGTAAAGGCCAAGGAAAGTCCTTCCAGTGTGAGCTTGTGTTCAAGAAAATGGGAATCAAGTGAGTCTCTTAGCAAATTTTAATAATCTGATTCAAACAAAGGAGTTGAATCAGAAATCAGAATCTAACCCGATTTGGTGAATTCAGCCCAATTATGATGAGCGCGGAGAATTGGAGAGCGGAAACGCAGGGGAGCCAGCAAAACTCATCAGACAGCGTTACAGAGAAGCTGCAGACATAATCAGGAAGGGCAAAATGTGCTGTCTCTTCATCAACGATCTTGACGCTGGAGCAGGAAGGATGGGAGGGACGACGCAGTACACAGTCAACAACCAGATGGTCAACGCAACCCTGATGAACATTGCGGATAACCCAACCAACGTCCAGCTTCCTGGAATGTACAACAAGGAAGAGAATCCTCGAGTACCAATCATCGTTACAGGGAACGACTTCTCCACATTGTATGCTCCGTTGATTCGAGACGGGCGTATGGAGAAGTTCTACTGGGCGCCTACTAGGGAGGACAGGATTGGTGTGTGTAGTGGGATCTTCAGGACTGATAATGTCCCCATGGATGACATTGTTAGGCTGGTTGACACATTCCCTGGCCAGTCCATTGGTAAGTGATTAAACTATTTGGATTCAGAAATTTCGAATCTTTGCGACGTTGGAATTGAAATGTTTGAATGTGTAGATTTCTTTGGGGCGTTGCGGGCTAGAGTGTACGATGATGAAGTGAGGAAGTGGCTTAATGGAATAGGAGTGGAGAATGTTGGGAGAAGGTTAGTGAACTCGAAAGAAGGGCCGCCGACATTTGAGCAGCCTAAGATGACAGTGGCGAAGCTGCTGGAGTATGGGAAGATGCTGGTGAAGGAGCAGGAGAATGTGAAGAGAGTTCAATTGGCTGATAAGTATCTGAAAGAAGCAGCTCTGGGAGATGCAAATCAGGATTCCATTACCAATGGAAGTTTCTATGGTTAGTTTGTTACTTAGGATGAGTTCTTGTACTGTTAGTTAGGATTTTGGACTAAAAAGGGGGAATTGGGGTCTGGGGTTGGTTTCTTTGCAGGGAAAGCAGCTCAGCAGGTTAACCTGCCACTTCCGGAAGGATGCACAGACCCTTCAGCACGGAACTTTGATCCGACTGCTAGGAGTGACGATGGAAGTTGCGTCTATCAGTTTTAGCTAGGTTTATGTGAAGGTACTTTGGCAGCTCTGGTTTACTTGGGGGATGGTGTGATATGAAAAGTGTACAAGACAGAAAAGCAAATATATAATACCTAATGTGTAGAATTCTGTGTCTTGTGGACGGTTGTACTTGTTGATGTATTAATCAACAGTGTTCATCAGTTGATTGATTAGCCCGTTTGCATAATCAATGTCAATAAAGAAGGCTTGAAATTTTTTTAGTTTCAAGTTGAGCCAAGATTTTCCAAAACTAAGATCTCTAGTCAGGCTGTGTTGGGATCTAGTTGATCAAATTAATTAAAACAATTGAAAGCACAAAGGTACTCCACTATTCATGAGGGGAAAAAAACCTCCTTCAAACCCCACTTTTCAAAATCCTTTTACAAAAGCCTATAGAAAATTTTCTTAAAGTCCAAATTACTCCCATTGGTTCCCTTAAAATCCAAAATTACTCTGTTGGTTAAAAGCTATATTTGTGGTCGGCCCGATTATCTTTATTATTTATTATTAAAACTATTGGAAGCACAAACACTCTACACTTTTCATTAAGGCGTTTTCTCCCCTCACAAGAGACTTTCATTTTGTTCCTCACAACCGTCACATGGGCTTTTCTTCTCAACCATACCCTCTTACACTAATCCTTAAGGGTTTTCCCCGTTCGATGATAAGTGTAATCCTCTTCCACTTACTTTTTAGTTAACCTTATTTTACCTACTTCTACGTGTCTTTCTCTAATCTGGTATTAATTAGGGGTTTTTCCCATCCGATTCCCATTGTAATTCCCCTTCCCTCTCACATTTAGTTGTCTTTTCCCGTTACTCTGTATTTAATCAGTTTTCCTGGTCATTTTCCCTGTCCCCACATGTCTTTGTCTCCTCTGATTTCAGTTAAAACTCGTCATTTGAATTATTGTGTTTATCAGACTGCACCAATTGTTAAATAGGGATGTTTAATGGTTTAATTCAATTGTGGATAAATATTGTTACATGTTA
Organism: Linum lewisii; assembly: GCA_034768395.1. Classification (NCBI taxonomy): domain Eukaryota; kingdom Viridiplantae; phylum Streptophyta; class Magnoliopsida; order Malpighiales; family Linaceae; genus Linum; species Linum lewisii. The sequence goes on from CM068302.1 coordinate 17,820,528, forward strand.
ATTAGGTTGTGGTATGATATACAACACGCCACTTGGTTAATTTTGATAATGTTGTTAGTCTGGGTTGAACACATAAGCCAAGTAAAAAATGAAACCTTCATCTGCACTACTCTAGAAATATTTAAGACACTTTTGGCATTCATACCAACTGAATGTTGAATAGAGTGATCATTTGAAAACACCATCACGTGCTATATTGTTAATCATTGGGAAAACTCTAATTTCATGCATTTGCTCGCATTTCTTAAATATTGGGTAAGTACACTTACACTATGCGTCTTCTCAGCTATTTGACTACATTTTTTGTGTGGTTAATCCAATGGTGCTTATTATACTTTTGAAACTAAACATGGGTCGTATGCAGACATTCATGCCTAGAGGCAGCCAATTAATTATGATGTTATAATTTCAGCATGTATGTTTAAGACAATTCTGTTCACTGCTAGGTCCCAATCATAAATGTCGTTGCTAACAGCCCTTCATCTTCTTAGATTTTCTATTACTATATTCTTCCTATTCCCGTTCACCCTTGCTTTCCCGACGGGTTGGCAACCGCTCACCACACCTTACATACACCCGAAGCGGCAACGCGCGCTAAAAATCTAGTAACTAGTTCACCATTGAAAGACGTCAAGTTTGAATAGTATGGTCCTAATTTACCCCGGTTAGGCCCAACCCAACTTCTACCCATAGTCTCATGTGGGGTGGTAGAACCTGGTCGGGTAGCCCAAATCCTGTGAAAATTTATAACAGGCTGGTCTGGGTCGTGTAAATGAGATCTGCCCGGGCTTCGGGTTTTTTCGGATAAAGCCCGAAAAAACTCGGCCTGCTAGCAAAATCATCGATTAATTCTAACATTTGGCCCAAAGGGATAGGCTGTAATATTTTTTTTATGAATGAGAGTATGTGAGGAATGAGAATATGTATTAATCACAAGAACAAAAACTATACAAGCATGAAAGTAGGAAAGAGTTCCTCGTTCGAACACCACGGCCCCCCCCACGACGCCTCAAGGACCCTAAAAACCAATCACCCAACCCACCCGAGAGGGTCATCATCCGTCGATGCAGGAGACATCCTTGATGTAACTCTCTCCGAAGTTTCAGCAGATCAGGGAGGTAAAGGATGAGAGCTTTTACTTTAAAGATCAGAACACGGACAAATATTCAGTTTATGAGGACTGAACCTGAAGAACTGAGAAATGAAAGTGCAGAAAATGTAAAGAAGACACCGGGTTTTTAACGTGGTTCGGCAAACGATGCCTACTCCACGTCCGAGGGAAGTGATCCCTTGAGAGTTGTTTGATTCGAGTCCACGAATCGATGAGAGCTTCGAGCTGGAGAATTACACCCTTGTAGGCTTGGCAATGGGTAGTGTAGGGTAGGGTCAGGGTATGGGGTCAACCATACCCTTTCCCTCAGGGTATAACTTTGGAAAATATCCGACCATTTACCCTATGGGTTTGCACACTACAAAAAATCTTATTTTTTGCCACTGCAGTTTGCTACGGTATCGAAGTGTCATAGCTAATAGTAAGAGAGTTGCCACAGCATTAATCCACAGTAGCAAATATTTAAAGTTACTATGGCAATAATTAGCCGTAGCTAATACTATCATTATCATAGGCTAACACCACATTTAGCTAATACTGACAAAAAAGCAAAATGAAATTTCATTTTCAAAATTTTCAGAAAATTAAACAGTTAATATTTCAAAAATTACCACGTTCTATCAGACCTTCAATTTTTCTTGCCTCTTCGGCGTTTTCTTCGTCTCTCTCGTCCACAACTTCTCTGCCATTTCCTTAGCCTCTCAGACCTTCAATTTCGCTCGCCATCTCCTGCTCGGTGAATCGCTGCTTCATTTTTTTCATCTACTGCTGCTTCGTTTTCTTCATCCACTGCTCACTATCTTCTTCATTCTCTCCCTTAGCAGATTCAGAGTACAAAAAACTACTGCTCGGTGATTCGCTGCTCAGTTGGAGAGAGGTACTTTTATCTCCCTAGCCATCTAGGGTTTTCATTTGTTGTTGTTGATTGAAATTTCACCAGTAATTTCATCTCGTGCTCATGGTTGATTAGTTTCAAGTCTCTGAACAGTTCCACTGCTTTCCTGCATTTCCTTCTCTACTTGTTTCTTTAGCTACTTACTGCATTTCCTCTCTTCGCTTTTGTTCTGCTGCTTTACTGCACTACCAGATTTGTTTTCCTGGATAGCAGGCGGTAGATACAATTCTCAATCACTTTATAGCAGGCTGGTTGCGAAGATGTAAGAAATCCAGCAAGAATCCGAGTGTTGTACCTAAAAAGTCCAGTATTAGGTTTTCTACCGACTTCGTTCGAATCGTTAGAACTTTCTAGGGATTAGGATGGGTGAAATTGGTTGTGGGTGAGATAATCATTCATCTATTAGTACTGGAATTCCTTTCGTACTAAGGCTTGAGCGTTTATCCATTACAGGAATTTTGTTAACGAGTTTGTCAGCAACAATTGCAAGCTTGCTCAATGTAAGTCAGTTCAAGTATACATCTCTTTGTCTTTAGTCTATTTACAATGTACTTGTATCCTCTCATGTCTGTTTACATCTCTGCTAGTATCATGTTAGTATTCCTGATTATTCTCTTCAACCTTGTCTATGATAACCTTGTCTCTTGGATAGTATAGTAGTTAGTCATAACGTAGATAGTAGTAGTCTACCTATTGCTTACATAGTTTTCATATTGAACCAGAGTTTAGTTAGCTGATACTGTGTGGAATCTTGATATAGCCGGGTCATATAGATACCCAAATGAGATTCCTGGTTTATCGTTTTTTATGTCAATGAAGGCACACTTAGGCGAGGTAATGAGTTGTTTATTTGTTATTTGTTCTTCTGTGAGCAGTTGAGGCATGCTTTCTTCTATATCAGTTAATGGTGCAGGGATGCACTTCTTCTTTTAGTTGCAAGTCTTTGATCATTTGGATCAGTTACATTGGTTCCTAATATGCTTGTTGCTGCAACTCTACATCAGTTCTGATTTCATTCGAGTTGCTGCAACTCTGCAACTCTACATCATTTGGATCATTTGGATGGTTGTTGGGATGTTCTTTTGTTTGGCTTTGTATGTTCTTTGAGAGGGTCACTTGTGGTCACATTTGTTGTTTCTTGGAGTTGTTTACAGAACATGATCTGATGTTAATTTGGATTAGACGCCTTGATTGGTCCTAAGCAAAAAGTCTTTTACCTGTGGGTTTGGCCTAAAATCACTCAACCACCTCAGGTTCACTCACTCGTTTGACTCAATTGTCCTCGAAGGCAGGCCATGGGCCTGAGAGTTGTTCTTACGTCTGCAATTGTCACCTCATTGTCTAGACTATACATAATAGGAACTGAAATCAGTATCATTTTTGTTACTTAGTTAGCCTATTTCTTTTCTTGTGTTTGTAATTGCCTATGTCAGAAAAAGCAGCAGCATCTTCATCAGCAATGACCCTAGTGCATATGATTTCCAACATATTCTGGTGAAAATGATTTAATCCTTCAGTATAGAAGACTGGGTATGTTTTTTAAATTGGAAATCACCTATCTAATTCAGATCTTTGTGTTGATGGGTTGTTTTATTGCTGGATATTTTTACCCACAATTATATATATATATATACAAAGAAGCATGAAGCATGATCCTTCTGATACATGCTAGTAGTAAATCATTTTAAATAGTTTGGTGCTAGGAGGAGGAGGACTAGTTATGATTAGAGTTAGTGGTTTGATGAATTTTAAATAGAGAGCTTAAAACTATTCGGGAGAAACCCACATCTATGCTATATTACTACATCAATTGCGCAATTGTCCTACCCTTACCCTACCCTACAAATACCCAAAGGGTTCGTGGGTACCCTAGATATTTTAATATATTCTTATAACACAATTTTATTGATAATGATTTTACCAAAATACATCATTCTCAACCACAAAAATAAAATAAAAAATATTATATAAGCACTAGATATATATAAATTAGTCAATAAAGTAATGTGTTCCAGCCTGGTCGCCTGGCCCAATAACGGAGGCCCAAGCTTGTTGGTCCTCCCGGAGTGTTGTACCTCGTAAGTAACGTGAGGGGTAGTCAGTTCAAGGAAAAGGGGGAGGCGATCAGTTTAAGGAATGGGAGAGGAAGGAGAGTAACGTACCGCGGAGCGTTTTGTCCGCTGGGTAAAGGTGTTGTCCCCCGGTTAATAGGGTGTACGGGGGTATTTATAGTACCCCTGCCTTGGTCGCCAAGGCTGAATCTTAGCGACTCGTTTGTAGCTCCCGTAGGATGTTGACACGTGTTCGCTCTGTCTTGGAAACCTAAGTGTCGCCGAGTAACCCTAGGAGGCCGCCGAGCTGGGCCGTCGCTTTGGGCCTCACCCCACTTTCTGGGCCTGCCTGTTCGGCCCATCTGATTTACCGCCTGGGTCCGGACCCCCTGCCCTAGCCACTGTGTTCGGGCCGCCATGTGGGTCGCCTCATGGGCCGTCGCGTGGGCCTTAGGTCTTTGTCGGGCTGGGCCCATCAATTGCCCCCAAGCCCTTAGTCGAGCTTTGCTTGGCTGAGGGTTTACTTGTAACTTGGATCGCTCGTCTCGTGATCACCGTAAGAGGACCCATCAATTGCCCCCGAGCCCTTAATGCAAGTTTTGCTTGGCCGAGGGTTTCCTTGTAACTCGGATCGCTTGTGTTGTGTCGCTTTATCGCATTGCTATCCTATCGCCTTATTGCCCTGTCATTTTGTCGTTTTGGTGTCTTGGTTCTTATCGCCTTGTCTCTTTTGTCGCTTTGGTGTCTTGGTTCTTATCGCCTTGTCTCTTTTGTCGCTTTGGTGTCTTGGTTCTTATCGCCTTGTTTCTTTTGTCGCTGCTTTCTATTGCGCCCCTTCTTTCCGGTCTTTCACGCACCTCTCTACGCTCAGGGCATCATGGTCTTTTACTCCCTACCTTGCTGGAGAAGCTGGGGAAATCGGGGTATTTTGGTAATTGCCCAGAAAGCCATCATTACCTTATCCCTTCAGACGTCATCTCAGCCGCGCGTTGCTCCCCAATGAAATGCCGCGACGGTTCGCCTTCCCGCCAACACGCCTTTTTAACCGGCGTGTGACCCACTCATTCACCGCGACGGTTCCACTCCCGCTCATTGCACTCCTATATAAACCCCCTTCTTACCGTCCTCCTCCTTTTTTTACTCCTTCTCTGCCACCTTGACTCCTTGCTTTTACTGTCTCTTGCCTCCACTGCTCCTTATTTGTTCCAGCCTGGTCGCCTGGCCAATAACGGAGGCCAAGCTTGTTGGTCCTCCCGGAGTGTTGTACCTCGTAAGTAACGTGAGGGGTAGTCAGTTCAAGGAAAAGGGGGAGGCGATCAGTTTAAGGAATGGGAGAGGAAGGAGAGTAACGTACCGCGGAGCGTTTTGTCCGCTGGGTAAAGGTGTTGTCCCCCGGTTAATAGGGTGTACGGGGGTATTTATAGTACCCCTGCCTTGGTCGCCAAGGCTGAATCTTAGCACTCGTTTGTAGCTCCCGTAGGATGTTGACACGTGTTTGCTCTGTCTTGGAAACCTAAGTGTCGCCGAGTAACCCTAGGAGGCCGCCGAGCTGGGCCGTCGCTTTGGGCCTCACCCCACTTTCTGGGCCTGCCTGTTCGGCCCATCTGATTTACCGCCTGGGTCCGGACCCCCTGCCCTAGCCACTGTGTTCGGGCCGCCATGTGGGTCGCCTCATGGGCCGTCGCGTGGGCCTTAGGTCTTTGTCGGGCTGGGCCCATCAATTGCCCCCAAGCCCTTAGTCGAGCTTTGCTTGGCTGAGGGTTTACTTGTAACTTGGATCGCTCGTCTCGTGATCACCGTAAGAGGACCCATCAATTGCCCCCGAGCCCTTAATGCAAGTTTTGCTTGGCCGAGGTTTCCTTGTAACTCGGATAGCTTGTGTTGTGTCACTTTATCGCATTGCTATCCTATCGCCTTATTGCCCTGTCATTTTGTCGCTTTGGTGTCTTGGTTCTTATCGCCTTGTCTCTTTTGTCGCTTTGGTGTCTTGGTTCTTATCGCCTTGTCTCTTTTGTCGCTTTGGTGTCTTGGTTCTTATCGCCTTGTCTCTTTTGTCGCTGCTTTCTATTGCGCCCCTTCTTTCCGGTCTTTCACGCACCTCTCTACCGCTCAGGGCATCATGGTCTTTTACTCCCTACCTTGCTGGAGAAGCTGGGGAAATCGGGGTATTTTGGTAATTGCCCAGAAAGCCATCATTACCTTATCCCTTCAGACGTCATCTCAGCCGCGCGTGCCCCCAATGAAATGCCGCGACGGTTCGCCTTCCCGCCAACACGCCTTTTTAAACCGCGCGTGTGACCCACTCATTCACCGCGACGGTTCCACTCCCGCTCATTGCACTCCTATATAAACCCCCTTCTTACCATCCTCCTCCTTTTTTTACTCCTTCTCTGCCACCTTGACTCCTTGCTTTTACTGTCCTCTTGCCTCCACTGCTTCCTTATTCTTTCGGCGAGCCCTCCACTATCTTCTCCTTCTCCGTCGATCGGGAAACGTTCGTTTCTCCTTCTTCCAACCACTAGAAAATGCTCGTCTCTTCCTACCATTTTTCAGATGTCTGGAGCCCCCGACGTCCACCTGGTACGTGACTCTTCCCTCTTTCTCACTCCCATGCCGTCCTGCGTGTGTTTCCCTCTCTTTTCTACTTCTTGTTGTTTTTTAACCATGGATTCCGCCTCCGATAGCCAGAACCAAAGTCATTCTTATTCCGCTGGTACCGATTCTTCACCTCTCCTTCATCCTCCTCTTCATCCTCCCCTTCTTTTTCCCAGTCATTCCCCTGAACGGGCACCCTTAAACCCTCCATCTACAGCCGAAACCTCGTCTGCCCATATTTCCGACGTAGCAGAGGAGAACTTTGATGAATCTCCCACCCTGCCTTTTTGGGGTCCCACCAAAAAGGATTCGAGCGGGCCCGTCATGGTGTCGAGATTGATCCTGAGGCGACTAGAGTCACCGGCTCCTACTCCATTGGCAACTGGCGATCTATGTGGGGAGGAGCCGCCTGTGACCGAGCGCACGGTCATCGGCGCCGGGCTACTTCCCTTCAGGGTCGGTGGAGAAGATCGTCCGCGTTCTTCCGTTCGCCCTGCTGCCGTCTACCTGGGAATTCGCCGTGGCCTCTCGGCTTTCCACTATTGGCAATTGCCCGCCAGGGTGGCACGGCGTCTGGACCGAGGCTTTCACCAATGGCCTCGCCTTCCGCCATCCTGTTCCACGGTCGCCCTGCTTGAGTGCTTTGGCGCTTCTCTTGGCGCCTTTAACGTCGGGTGTTGGGCTACAGCCTCTGCCTTTGAATGCAGCTGTGCGACCAAGAAGATCGCCCCCACCCTTCGGTTGTTCAACTAATTCATTATGCCAAGCATACCTCTAATGGCATCAGTTTCGTTCGCGAGCTGATCTTACACAAAAGGGCACTTACTCATCACCGAAACCTCGCCCTACATGGTATCATTCGTTTTTCTACTTCCGCCCCAGCGACACAGATCGCCCTTGGGCTTCGCTGCTCCCTTCGTCCTGGTCTTCTGGTGACGTGAGCTCCTTCAATGCCGAGCTTGATCCTACTCCTGACGAAATACTCTTACGTCGCCAGATCCTTCTTGATTGTCATCACTTATCGACGCTTCTGGCCTGCGGACTGCCAGACGGGCATACGAGGAGGTATACTTTATGTCTTAGGCGGTGCTGATTGTTTTCCTAGCCGCCGCCGTTCGTCTTGCGTAATTGAGTCGCCGTAGCTAAACCCTTAGGAACGTATAACCTTTATATTATCGCCTTATATTATCGCTTTTTTATGCTCCCTTCTCTTTCTTCTTTTTTTTTTATACTGATCTTTGGATGTACCTTTCCTAGGTGCCGTAAGCCTCGCTGGATGCCTCCTCAGTACCACCACGCGTGGTCCTGTTGCCGAGACCCGTCCCAGCCGCTCTGAGGCTGCCCCTGTCGCCCCTGCTTCTGTCCAACCTTCGCCCGAGAAATCCAAGGGGAAGAGGAAGGCGACTGAGACGGATGAAAGCCTCCTCTCACCAAAGAAGAAGAAAAAGGCTGGGGCTTCCAAGCCGAGGAGAAAGGCCGGTGAGGGCTCCAGCAATCCTCCGCCGCCGCCCCCATCAGTGATAGAGGTGGAGGATGTCGATGCTGAGCCTGAAACTCCCCTCGCCGCTCTCGTCGCCAGTCACCCCCGACAAATGACAATCTTTCTGCAAGGGAGCCCTTAGAGCATCCTGCTGACGAGAACGCCATCTCGTATGCGACTCCTATCTTCCCGATGAACCCATTCCTCTTCCCCGGGATCCGGAGCACCCGGAGTCTGTGCCGGCTGCGGAGCTTGACCTTCGCCTACCGAGCCTGCTCGCGACCATTCTCGTCCCCCTCCTGTCAACACCGATCGTGCTCGCCGGGCCAGCTGGACAGAGCGGGCTAACACTCTTTTCAACCGCCCTGCTCCCGCTGGTCGCGAGGGCGAGGGTCCCTTTCGTCTTCCCTACTTCGCTGTCGTTCATCCGGTGGCATCCCACATATCGCCCCGGATGGCGAGTGATATCGCCGAGGAGTTCTCTCGAGGTATCTACGAAGGGGTGACCGCTCCTGGCGAGGGCTCTGAGATTGCGGACCTCCACGGGGGCGACTTCCTGTCGCCTTCTCCAGGTACTTATGGAATGTATCAGTTATTTGCTTTGTCTGTTACTTTAGCTCTGCTCGCTGCTTCAAACCCTTTACACTTGTTTTTGCTGCCTAGGCCGTGGCCGAGCTTGGCGTTCTTTCCTTTGCATGTAAACACATGCAGGAGGAGAATCGGAAGCTGAGGGAGGATGTCGAGAATCTGCGTTCTTTGCGCATGGATCTTACTCGTTATCATAACGAGGAGAAGGTATTTACTCATTTGTCTCTTCTTTCATCACTTCTCGGCTTGTCGCCTTACGGTCCTTGTTAAACCCGCGGGTTGTTGTATGTTTTCTTTATCTTAGCGACGAGCGGATGCAGCGACCTCTGCTGCTGAGTCTCTGAAGGAGAGCTGGCTGAGGCTACCGGGCGGATTTCCCAGATGGAGGGCGTCCAGGAGGACTTGCAATCTGCTAACAAGCACATTGTACCCTTGAAGCCGAATTGGATGAGGTTCGTGCCAAGGCTGCTCAGGTGGAGGAGATAGCCGCCGAGAGGGACAGAGCCAAGGAGTGCTGAATGACTCACTGGCGGCTGAATCGGCGGCGGATCGTGACCTTGCCGCTGCCAAAGCTCAGCATGACGAGATTGTGGCTTATTATACTCATGCTCTCGGCGAGAGTATGCGTGTAGTAATGCGCAGCTGTCGTAATGAGTTCTACGAGCTATTTCCCAACAAGGGCTGGCCGGGGCGAAAGATGGTTCGAGCCGTCCTCCGAGGTCTTAACCGCTATAACTTTGGGGTTCCCGACCTTCCTGACGCCGAGGAGGAGACTTACTTTCGGGATGCTGCTCGCCCGGAGCGGAGATAGTGGCGGCGGATGCGGAGTACGTGGCGGCCACTCGCCGCAGCCGGGGCCTGCCTGATCTGGATCTCGATGGATCAGAGGTTCAGCCGCCCTCATCCGACCAAGCCCCCTCGACCAGCGGCAGGGACTTCAATTTCCCGCCGCTTCTCCTTCCAAGGCTGGCAAGAAGAGCTCGGCGCTAAAGACCCATGATCTCGCGTTCAACCGTTGCTATTGTTGCTATTGTTCAGACAATCCTCATGTACTGTTTGTTGGTTTCCTCTTTTTTTTTTGTAAAAACTGCTTTATTAAACTCTTCTTCGCGAGTTTTCAATCTTGGTTTTTTTTTATCTTATTACACCTTTCTTGGTCGCTTTGCTTCTTTTCGCCATTAACTAGATGTTATACTGATAACTTTGTTTGTCCTTAGGCCTTACGTAACGATCCCAATGCCTTAGGTCTTACATGATAAATTTGATGTTCTTAGGTCTTACACCGCGATTTGTTAATGCCGTAGGTCTTACATAACGATCCAATGCCCTTAGGTCTTACATGATAAATTTGATGCCCTTAGGTCTTACACAGCGATTCCAATGCTCGTAGGTCTTACATGATAAATTTGATGTTCTTAGGTCTTACACCGCGATTTGTTAATGCCCGTAGGTCTTACATAGCGATCCCAATGCCCTTAGGTCTTACATGATAAATTTGATGGCGCGAAGACATACATTGGATTCAATCCTTAGGGTCCTTAATTGTCTTAAAAACTGGCCTCGGTTACAAGTGTCTTTTCAATCATAATATCGCCTGAGATGCATGGAGTTCCAAGTTTTGGGGATCTTTGCTCCATCCAGCTCTGCTGAGTTTGAAGGTGTTGGCCCCTACCACTCGCCGTACTCTGTATGGGCCTTCCCATCCGGGGTTGAGCTTGGCCGCCCCAACCCCCGGCCTGAAGATCTTTCGTAGCACTAAGTCATTGAGCGCGATGTGATGTGGCCGGAGCTTTAGATTGTATCGCCTGGCTAGCTGTTCCTTTTCGGCGATCAGCCGCATCTGCGCTTTCTATCTTCTTTCCTCAATCATGTCCACGTTAAGCATCAATTCTTGTTCGTTGACCTCGTCCTGTACTCCTGTATCCTTTATAGATGGGATTGAAATCTCCACGGGAGGACCGCCTCAGTCCCGTATGTTAACGTATAGGGAGTCTCGCCTGTCGCGTTTTATAAGCGTACGATGAGCCCATAATACATGATCAAGCTCCTCGACCCATACGCCCTTACATCCATCTACTCTTTTCTTTAATCCTTGCAGGATAAGCTTGTTAGCCGCCTCCGCTTGTCCGTGGCCTGTGGGTAAGCGACTGAGGCGAATCGTAGATTTATCTTTAAATCATCGCAAAATTCTTTGAAGACTTGTGAGTCAATTTGAGTACCATGATCACAGATAATACTTTCTGTATGCGAACCTGGTGACGATATTCTTAAATGCGAACTTTTGTATCTGTTTAGCGGGTGATACTCGCCACTGCTTCTGCTTCAACCCACTTGGTGAAATAATCAACAGCCACGATGAGGAATTTTCTTTTCCTGAGGCTTCCGGAAATGGGCCCAGGATATCCATCCCCCACCTCGCGAATGGCCATGGACTGACATTCGCTGGAGCGCTGTGCTGGTAACCTGTGGTAACTTGCAAATTCTTGACATTTGTGGCATTTCTTCACCAGGTCGCCAGCCTCCTTTCTCATTGTTGGCCAATAGAAGCCCTGGTAGATTAAGTTCTTTTCCAAACTCCTTGTTCCCAAGTTTAGTGCCACACACTCCTGAATGTACTTCCTCCAGGGCCCAGGCTGCATCCTCCTCTCCCAGGCATCGCAAGTATGGACCCATGGGTGACTTTCGATATAGCTCTCCCCTATTATAGTACACCTTCCTGCCTTTCGCCGGAGCTTAGTCGCCTCCAACGGATCGCTTGGTACAGTGTCGTCATCCAAATATTGAATGATAGGCGTTCGCCAGTCGCTTTTCCCAATTCGTTAATCATGTGAAAAACACTGCTTCACCCTTGTTTCCTTTTCCACTGTAACCATTCGCCCTCTTCAAAGTTGTCGCTGTTGCCAGTTTCGATAATGCATCCGCGTGGCAATTCTCCTCCCTAGCAATCTTGGGATATATCCACCTTTTGAATTCCGATATAAGCAGTTTTACCTCATCAAAATAAGGGAGGAGTGACTCCTCCTTTACCCCAAAGCTTCCATTAACTTGGTTGACTACTATCGCCGAGTCTGAGAAGACTTTGATGTTAGTAACCCCCATACTCTTGGCGATTCGTAGACCAGCCTCTAATGCCCCATATTCAGCTGCATTGTTGGTTCGATTAGTTGCGAATTCGCAATGCAACCTCGTGGAGGATCCCACTAGGAGACCTTAGGACTATCCCTGCGCCTGATCCTCCTTTACTCAGGCGCCCATCTGTAAATAACGTCCACTCATCGCCTTCCTCATTATCTTCTTGTACCGCCCCTTCGACGACAAAGTCCGCAAGGACTTGAGCCTTGATCGCCGTTCCGCGGTTGGTACCGAATGTCATACTCGCTTAGCCGATCGCCCACTTAGCTAATCGCCCTGCCATGCTCATAGATCTTAGCGCATTCTTATCGGAAGATTCGTGTAGCACATGTATTGTGTGTGCTTGAAAATATGGTCGCAACTTTCTGGCGCACAGACCACAGCGTATGCCATTTTTTCTATCGCCGGGTATCTTGTTTCAGCATCGACCAAGGTTTTACTTGTATAAAAAACAGGGTGTTCGGCTTTGTCTTCTCTTCGAACTAAAACCGCACTAACTGCCTTTGGAGAGATCGCAATATAGAGAAATAAATCTTCATTCAACTTTGGGGATGCAAGTACAGGAGGTGTAATTAAAAACTGCTTCAGCTCTTCAAAGCTTTGTTACATTTGTCATCCCATGCAAACTTTGATGCATTCTTTAAAGTTGCAAAGAACGGAGCGCAAACGATCGGCGATCCTGGGAATGAATCGGTTGATTGCCGTCAGTCTTCCAGATAGAACCTGAACCTCCTTCACAGTCTTTGGAGGGGCCATCGCTGTAATCGCCGCGATCTGCGCTGGATTAGCTTCAATTCCTCTCCTGGTTATGAGATATCCCAGGAACTTTCCTGATGTCGCCCCGAACACACACTTCAAAGGGTTCAACCTGAGCGAATACTCCTGCAGTGTATTGAAAGTTTCCCTTAAGTCGCCGAGATGGTCATCAGATCTCTTACTTTTGACCAGCAGGTCATCCACATATGCCTCCAAGTTCCGCCCGAGCTGCTTGACAAAGACTTTGTCGATCATTCTCTGGTAAGTCGCGCCAGCATTCTTGAGCCCGAATGGCATCACTCGATAGCAGTAGTTCGCCGTGGGCGTCATGAAAGCCGTTTTCTCTTGATCTTGCTTGCTTAAAGGTATTTGATGATATCCCGAGAACATGTCTAGAAAGGACAGCATTTCATTGTTCGCCGTTGCGTCTACAGCTGCTCTATATTGGGCAAGGGGTACGGATCCTTGGGACAAGCGTCGTTAAGGTTGGTGAAGTCGACGCACATTCGCCATGCTCCTGACGATTTCTTGACAAGAACTACATTAGCTAACCATTCAGGATATTGTACCTCTTTGATAAACCATGCCTTCAAAAGTTTGTCCACTTCATTTGCTACGCTTGCTGCCTTTCCCTGCAGATGTTCCGCCGCTTTTGCTGGACGGGCGACTCCGGGCTCGATCGCTAGAGAGTGCTTGATGATGTCTGGAGCAATTCCTGGCATGTCGCTTGGTGACCATGCGAACAGGTGCGAGAACTCTTGGAGCAACTTGACCAACTCCTGTTTCTTGTTATCGCTCAGGTAGGATGAAACTCGAACTGTCTTACTTTCATCTTCTTCGAACAGCGGTATTGGACGTCTGATTCTGCTGGAACGACTCTTTCTCCTTCGTTTTCCGCCTCCAAGCTTATGGTGAGGCACGTGCTTTTAGTTGCCGCCCTGTAACATCTTCTGGCGATGTCCGGGTGCCCCCAGGCGAAACCTATTCCTTCGTTAGTAGCGAACTTCAGTACTTGGTGCATGGGGAGGAGATCCCCTGAAAGGCGGCGAGTGCAGGTCGCCCTAGGATCATGTTGTACGTGGATTGGCAATCCATGACGTGGAAGTCGATGGATCGGGTGACCTGCAAGTCTCCATCCCCAATGGTTATCGCCATCGTGGCTATACCCTTGATGGGAACTGTGTGTCCTGAAAATCCTGATATGGTAGTTTTTGTCTGCCTGAGCAAGCTAGCTGGCAGGTTCATCTTTTTGTACAGCTCCCCGAAAATAATGTCCGCAAAGCTCCCTTTGTCAACCATCACTCGCTCCACTCGGCTATTGTGTGTGATTACTTGGATCACCATCGCTTCCAAACTTGGGCCTCCTACCCTGGCCATGTCTTCTTCGAGAATCCCAACGTTGGGCGACCGACTTGGTCTATCATCATCACTTCCTTTGTTTCTTCCTTCTTGACTTTCTTTGTCGGGCAACTTTCCCCACCGAAAATGGTTTGATAAACGTGTTTTACCTCAGGTCGAAGCTTTTTCTTGCTATCTTCATTGCCCATGGGCTCCTTAAGTCGGGCGAAGACGTCTCCCTTCTTGTCTTGTGATCCTCCTTGTTCACGGCGATCATCTTCTTGCGGCTTGTTTTTCCGCTTTGAGCTGACAATGAAATCCCTGAGACGTCCTTCGTTTATCCACCTTTCAATTTCATTTTTCAATTCCCTGCAGTCTTCAGTGGTATGCCCATGCGAGTCATGGAAATCGCAAAACTTTTGGCGACTTCGCTGATCCGGCGAGGTGAACATTGGCCCCGGCCAGTTGATGGGATGCCCCTTATGCTGCATATACAGCAGGATCTTTCTTCGCGATTCTGAGAGGGGTGTATAGTCAGCCCTTTCTTCTTGGTATCCTTTCTCCTGATAACCCCTTTGCTCCCCGGGTATCCTCTCTCTTGGTAACGCCTTTGCTCCCCTGGGCGATACCTCCCGTACGGCCGTGTCTCGGAGGGCTGCCCTTTGGCCTGCTTGTTCCCTGTGACGGGCTTTTCTTCCATCTTCGCCGCTCCACATAAGGTTCTGCTAACTGTTCCTCAATCAAAATAATTTTGTGTACTCTGGTTTCCAAGTCGGACAGCGACTTCGGAGCCACCTGTAGCAGCGACTCTCGCAGCCTGCCGTTATGAGTCGACTGGAATAAACTTGCCGCAGCGATTTCATGATCTACCCTCTTGATGGATTGGACGACCCCAGTCCATTCATCAAAGAACTCCTTCAGCGACTGGTTCGGCTTTTCCCTCAAGCTCACCAGCGCTTGCAACGGGACCGTCCTTGTTTTCTTGCACTCATACTTCTGTGAGAAGATCCTCGCGAAACCTTCCCGATGTTATGATGCCCTCTGGTAGATTCATGTACCACTCCCTGGCTCGCCCTCCCAATGTCGCCGGGAAAAGCTCTGCAATATGCGGCATCGCCAGCCTGCTGCATTTGCATAGCGATCTGGAAGGCTTGCAAGTGCTCGTCCGGGTCGCCAGTACCTACATATCTATCTAGGTTGGGGAGGAACCAACCCCTTAGGTAGCGGCTCGGCGAGTATCGCCCTGGACAGAGGTTGGCGAACCGCCATCTGTGCAGGGGAGATTTGAGTAGCAGGGAGGAATTGCTGCAATGCTTCCAAATGGGAGTCATGTGGCGACTGCCTGTCCTGAGTGTTGGTCCTGAGGGCTTGAGCTTGCTGAGCGATCACCGTTTTCAACATCTGTGTGAGCTCAGCATTCTGTTGCTCAAGGATCGAAATCGCTGCTCCAACAGCTCATAGGCATCGCCGGTCGGAATAGTACTCTGGGACTCCGAGTCGCCCTCGAATTCGCGCTCCATGTTTCTTGTGAGGTTTGGGTCTGCTCGAGAACTTGGGTTAACATACTTGACGGGCGTTACTCCATCTTCTCTTTCGCCATCCTCGCCTATCAGAGTGGGCATCGCTGATGAAGCCATTTGCCTTGAAAAGTCGCCTGACCGTCCCCCTATCTGGTGCGCCAATTGTTCCAGCCTGGTCGCCTGGCCCAATAAACGGAGGCCCAAGCTTGTTGGTCCTCCCGGAGTGTTGTACCTCGTAAGTAACGTGAGGGGTAGTCAGTTCAAGGAAAAGGGGGAGGCGATCAGTTTAAGGAATGGGAGAGGAAGGAGAGTAACGTACCGCGGAGCGTTTTGTCCGCTGGGTAAAGGTGTTGTCCCCCGGTTAATAGGGTGTACGGGGGTATTTATAGTACCCCTGCCTTGGTCGCCAAGGCTGAATCTTAGCCACTCGTTTGTAGCTCCCGTAGGATGTTGACACGTGTTCGCTCTGTCTTGGAAACCTAAGTGTCGCCGAGTAACCCTAGGAGGCCGCCGAGCTGGGCCGTCGCTTTGGGCCTCACCCCACTTTCTGGGCCTGCCTGTTCGGCCCATCTGATTTACCGCCTGGGTCCGGACCCCCTGCCCTAGCCACTGTGTTCGGGCCGCCATGTGGGTCGCCTCATGGGCCGTCGCGTGGGCCTTAGGTCTTTGTCGGGCTGGGCCCATCATAATGTTATACAAATATTACGATCAATTTCTACTATCATCATCATTATACATTCTAAATCAAACTTGAATCATGTGTAAGTAAATAATTAATGGTTATAATGTGCTTTTATATTAGTTAATTATGAACCATCTCACGAATCAACCATAGACAATAGTTTGTTTGGTAGTTTTACATAAAAAAATACTTAAATTTATAGTGAGGTTAAGGGTAGGGTATTTTACGGGTAGGGTTTTGGTCATATCCTTACCCTACCCTTACCCTACTTTTTCAACTAAGAGAATACCCTTACCCTACCCTTACCGGTCAACACAGGGTATTATCCTTGTTGACCGGGTAGGGTAGGGTAGGATACTCTAGGGTAGGGTATCAATTGCCATCCCTACACCCTTGATTTCTCCCCGAAATCAAAAAGCTATGCTAACCCAGTTCCCAACTGTCTAACACTAGCTACACAACTCACAGCTCTAACTTTGTAATACACTTAATCTCTCATGAATACAAGTGATTCAAAGTCTCTACTTGCAACAGCATATGAAAGCCAGCTTTATAGACGAGAGCAGCTGAAGGAGGAGAAGTCGTTGAGGAAGGATTTCAGCCAAATCTCCAGCCAAGCATGATCAAGAGTTTCCATGAAAAGCCTTCGGTTTCCATAAAAGAAACTAGCCGTTGGAGAATCTAAAACCAGTCTTCAGTATCTTCAATCCTTGCTCCTATGGAGGTTACTTTCTCTTCTTGAATGACCTGTAGCAAATCCTGAAATAGAAACAGGTTAAAGCCAATGTAGAGTGTGTCATACTCATCTAATAAGGATTGAGACTTCAACAATCCTCACATATACCAAACCCTCTACCCAACCCTAATCCGGTGGGGGCAACCCCCGACATACAAACATCCATTCCCCAAACCTATCTCTACCCAAAATCCTCCAGCGGCACACCACTGCCTCACCATGAAAGCAATCCTAAAGATAACATCTTGAGGTGTAGCCGTCAAATCCCGAAAGACTCTTGAGTTTCTTTCCCCCACAATCCCCCCGCGATAGGCTGCAATATTGTTGTTAATATGTTGGCGCAATGAACCATCTTCCTAACCTTACAACATCTTACGCCGACTCAACCGGTTGTCCGTCCAATTTAAATACAATTCAAACATAATTTTGACTATTAGATTTATGTTTGAGCCTTTAACTAATCTAAAGGTGTATATTTGAAAAGGTATTTACGTCTTATACTATATAACTTTAATTTATTTTTAAAAATTTTCTGCCACCTGCCTAATTTCAGTCGCCGGTAGCGAGTCTCCGGTGACCGTCCAACGACTTTTCCGGTGATTGGCGTTGACTTCTCGTTGGCCGGTTTAACTTTTTCGTTGAACAGTGTTGACTTTTTGTTGACTATTGATCACTTTTTCGTTTACTGATATTGACTTTTTGGCAAGTCTCGTAACTAGTTACATGGTCAAGGGCTGATCTAGGGGGTGCCCGGGTGAGCCCCGACTCACCCCTCTTTCGGTCCCGTCCTTGAAAATCGAGTATATATTTTGGGTATTACAAATTCGTCTCAGTGCATTTTTTAATATTGACTCAATGTTGTATTAGTTCGACTCAATCGTGGATTAATTTTAGGCTTAGTTTCAAATTTAATTAATTAAAGTCAAAATATTATTAATAGCCCATTCATAATTAGAAATGTAAAATTGAAGTTGGAGGTCTAGATTTGAAGATTTTTTATGTTATTCAAATTTGTAGTCGCGACTTGAAAAATTTTCCTTCAATTTCGGCTCAGTGCATGATTCAATCCTGGATCCGCCCCTGTACACGGCTTAGTAACCAATTTCATGCCTTCATAACTAATTATTAGTTTCACGTCGCCTCTCTTCGTACATGTCTTTGTAACTAGTTACTTGTCTTAATAACCAGTTACAAAAAAAAAATTTAGTAAGTGAACAGTAGTAACTAGTTACTTGAGAATATAATTAGTTATACATTTACATTATTAACTAGTTATACGGCTTAGTAACTAATTACATGCCTTTGTAATTAGTTACAAAAAATAACTAGTTACGTAAAAATAATTAATTACTTGAGACAAATAACTAGTTACGCGATGAAATAACCAATTACCCATTTACATTAATAACTAGTTACACAATTTAATAACTAGTTACTTGAGAAAAATATTAGTTACAAGACAAAATCTCGTAACTAGTTATAAAATCTTATAATAATTTATCAGATAGATTAACTATGCTCGTAACTAGTTACAAGATGTTTTGTAACTAGTTATAAAACAAAACATCATATTAAAAAAGAAAAAAGAAATAGTTACGTGGCTTAGTAACTAGTTACATGTCTTCATACCTAGTTACAAAAATAACTAGGTAGAAAAAAATAATTAGTTACTTGAGACAAATAACTAGTTACACATTTACAAGAGTAACTAGTTACACAATAAGTTGTAACTAGTTATAAAATCGTATAACTAGTTTGAAGACAGAATCTCGTAACTAGTTATAAAATTATATTACTAGTTATGAGACGAAATAACTAGTAACAAGACAAAAATTGGTAACTAACTATAAAATTGGGTCAAATACTTAAGTAGTCCCAAAACTTTGGGGCAGATTACAAACTCGTCCCAAAACTTCATTTTATTGTAGACTCGTCCCGCAAGTACAGACCTCATTACAATGTGGTCATATAAATACCGCAAGTGACTTTACACGGCGAATTTGCCATGTCACCTGATCCACGTCAGCTACATAAAAATTAAATAATAAATCCTGATCGAATCGACCTAATAAATCTAATCAAACCGGTCAACTTAACCTCAACCAAACCAAAAAAAGTTTCGGTCCAATTCTTCCAACCAATTATTGACCACATGTATATAATCGTCACATTTTCTCTCCACATAGTGTGTCACTACAAACAAATTGACCTTTAGCTACTGCAAAATTACAACGGCATGAAAATGCAGTAGCAAATAGTTAGTATTTGCTACGACAATCACTATTTCATGTAGTAATTTGCAGTAGCAAATACTATTTGCCACACCACTATTTGCTACACCCAGCATCTCATAGCAAATAGTGGTGTGGCAAATAGTATTTGCTACTACAAATTACTACATGAAATAGTGATTGTCGTAGCAAATACTAACTGTTTGCTACTGCATTTTCATGTCGTTGTAATTTTGCAGTAGCTAAAGGTCAATTTTTTTGTAGTGTGTTCTCAAGGGCGGAACCAGGGGCTCAAAGCGAAGTTCCTGGATTCCACTTGTCAAATGATTTTTTATAAAAATGTATGTAAAATTATAACATAAATACTTATAATTGAATGTTGGACTCACTTGAACTTAATCAAAACTCTTATTATTCGATTATTTTACTTACTTTTTATCGTAAAACCCACTTAACAGGATTTCTGCCTGTGTCTACTCCGTAGAAACTAAACCGCTCTTTCACAACAAAAAAACTCGTTCATAAACGATAAACACGTGAGCATTATACAATCCAAAATTCACTCACGATATACACGTTAACAAGAAATTGAGGCCAAGTTTTTGTTAACTTCATCTTCCTTTTGTGGTTCTATACACCGTAAAATTCGTTCCCTGAAGAGGTGAATCTCGTCGCTTTATTGTAATAGAACATCTTCTTGTCCTAAAGCATTTGGACAAAATTTCATGCAAAAACCCCTTATACGTAATACATGCATGCATATCCGCAGTTTCTTTTCTCCACAATTTCAGGGACAGATAAATAATTTCTGAGCACGATAATTCCAATCATGCATATCTCAAGTGACTATTATATTTTAACTTAAAAGACTTATTGGCTTTAAAAAATTTATCGTTTACAAGACAAATGGATAGTGGATCCAGGATGGATAAGAACATTGGACTAAATTCAAAAAAATTATTGGGTAAACTCACTTATATATACGAAAATACATATAATTTTAGTAGCTCCAGTCAGACAACCCCACCCCATATCCGCCTATGCAAATGACCACGGGCACTAAAAATATGGGCCATTAATTGATTTAATTTCACTTAAAAATGTTTTTAAACTGTAAATTTTCTAATAAAATCAGATTTAATTATTTAAACCACATAAAAAATAATCAAAAAAGGTATTTAAATATTTCATAGACAACATTATCCATTACATTAAAAATGGTTAAAAGGACTAGCTAGAAGAGACCCATACATACAAGTTTTACTTTACCATAGCACTAAGTAGGGAAGTCATTGAAAAAAAAGTACAAACCACCGATTTCTATAAATAGCTCCTTCCCATTACTCCCCATCCTACACACTCACACCAACATCCTCCTCTCCTTGCTTCTCTTAATTCTCTTCAACATGGGAAACCTTCAACTTCTCATGGCCACCCTAGCCTTACTCATGGCCTCCTCTGCCATCCCTATCATGGTTGTCGAGGCTCAGGTAGCCAACATTGTCACTCAAGAATTCTTCGATGGCATTCGAAACCGTGCCCCAATAACTGTCCTGGGAAGTCATTTTACACTCGTGAGGCCTTTCTCCAGGCCGCCAGATCCTTCCCCATGTTCTCCTTTCGGGGTACTCCGACCAATTCTAGGCGAGAGATAGCTGCCTTCTTTGCCCATGTCACCCACGAAACAGGAAGTAATTATTCTTAAACACTTTGTCAATTCTTATATTATTTACTAACGTACACACTCAACTCCATGACTAGCTAACTGCAACTTAATTTGAGGCAGGTATGTGCAACATCGAAGAGAATCATAGGGGAATATACTGCGATCCCGGTCGATACCCATGCGCTAAGGGGAAGAGATACTACGGTCGGGGCCCACTTCAACTAACGTGGAACTACAACTACGCCGAATGCGGGAGAGCGAACAACTTCGACGGTATCGGAGACCCGGATATTGTGGCAAGAGACCCAATACTTGCATGGAAGACGGCGTTATGGTTTTGGATGACACAAGTTCGTCCGGTCCTCCCTCAGGGTTTTGGAGCCACAATCCGTAGAATTAATGGGATGGAATGTAACGGAGGAAACGCCCCCGCCGTTAGGGCTCGTGTCAACTACTATGCAACTTACTGCCATCAGTTGGGAATCCCAGTTGAGACTAATACCGGATGTTAATTGACTACCATTTGCCACTATAGCTAGTCGCTTCTGGTGGTTGTTCAAACGTATAAGTTAAATAAAGTGATGAGAATAATTTTAACGATAAATAAATTACTATATTTTAAGGATATATGTTTTTTTTAATAATATATGTGGTTTTATTATTTTTTATGTGAATGATAAATATTATATACTTGGGTAGAATCAAAAAGAGGGCAGAAGATCCGGACCCAACCAATTTTCGTTGGATCACTTCCAACCATTTGACAGAAGGGGTATATCCGGAATTAAAAAAAAACCCTAATCTAATGAATCGGCCGCCGCTTCAACGAGATTTAAAAAAAAAAACCCTAATCTAATGAATCGGCCGCCGCTTCAACGAGAGAAGGAGAGCTTGGCCGACGGCGTTGATCGGAACACTGGAAATAGAGAAGGGTACGCCGAGCTTCGTGGCCGTCGGAAGGAAGGGATGCCGACGATGTTTGGCGACCGGAACAAGGGGACGACGACCGCAACGGACGGAATCCGGCGGAGCTCCGGCCAGACTCGAATCGGACGAAAAAGGGGGAGGAAACACTCGTCGGAGGAGGTCGGACAGCGGCGGATGTCCCTAGAGCCCTGATAGCGTCGTTCTAAAATTCTGGGAACGACGACGGCGGCAGCCACAAGCTGACCGAAGAAGAAGAGTGGCCAAAGTACAGTAGTTGATAAGTTTGGTAACCATCCAGAGAGATAAGTGACTAATATGTTGAATATGGAAGTTAGTATATCTGGTATGGAATTGTGGGTTAAATTGCACTATTAGTCATTATGGTGGTGGTCATTAAAATAGCAACTAGTTAACAACTTATCTCGGTTGGTTAACAACTTGATAAGTTAACTAGTTAACTCGGTTGATTAATTAGTTAACAACTTGGTAACTAGTAACTCGGTTTGTAAACTAGTTATCAGGTTAAAATCTGTTAACAAGTTATCAAACAAAAAACGTTGTTAACTAGTTACCCAATCACGATGTTAATAAAATAACTAGTTATCAAGTAAAAATTTTGTTAACTAGTTATCTAAATCATGATGTTAACTAGTTACTAATAAAATAACTAGTTAACATCAGAATAACATGTTAACTCGTTTTTATAACTAGTTAACTAATGTTGATAACAAGTTATCACCTAAAAATGTTAACTAGTTAACTAGTTAGATAACCTGTTAACAAAAAATCTCGTTAAAATTATATGATTAGTTGTTAACTAGTTATCAGGTTAAAATCTGTTAACAAGTTATCAAACAAAAAACGCTGTTAACTAGTTATCATTTAAAAACTATGTTAACTAGTTATCAGTTAAAAAAACACTTTTAACAAGTTAACAGTAAAAAAGAGGTGTTAACTAATTATCTACATCATAATGTTAACTAGTTAACATGTTATTTTAATGTTAACTAGTTAACTAATATTGATAACAAGTTATCACCTAAATCTGTTAACAAAAATCTCGTTAAAAATTTTGATTATTTGATTATTCGTTAACTAGTTATCAAGTTAAAATACGTTAACAAGTTATCAAACAAAAAACATTGTTAACTAGTTATCAGTTAAAAATTATGTTAACTAGTTATTAGTTAAAAATTACTATTTACTAGTTAACAACAAAAAAGGTGTTAACTAGTTAACTAATTTTAAAAAAATGTGTTATTCATTTAACTGATTTTAAAAAAGGTGTTATCTAGTTATCAATAAAAAAACATTGTTAACAAGTTATCAATAAAAAAACCATGTTAACTAGTTATCAAGTTAACATCTGGTAACAAGTTATTGAACAAAAAATGATGTTAACTAATTATCAAACAAAAAATGATGTTAACTAGTTATTAGGTAAAAACCATGTTAACTTGTTACAGTTAAAAAAACACTGTTAACTAGTTAACAGCAAAAAAAATGTGTTAACTAGTATTTTTTTCAAAGAAAAAAAATTGGAAGAAATTTTTTTTTTGCCGGAGACGGCGGCCGGTCGCCGGAGGCCGATCGCCGGAAAGTTACGGGTCCCCAGGAAATATTATTTCTTTAATTTAAATATAAAAGATAATATTGTTTATTGAATTTAAATATAAAAAATAAATTATGTGGGTAAAGTCCTAAATACTCCTAATAATCTAGACCATTGGATTAGTTAAAAGGTCAAAGAATGATCTAATGATGAAGAAAAGGTTGGAACACTTCCAACCCTTGGAAAGGATTGGAGCTTGATCCTTTGCCAAAAAGAGGACAAAAAAAAAGGATAACGGGTGAGAAAATAGCAACCCAAATCCAGAAAAAATGAAAACATCGTCAAGTCTGTCAAAATCCCACCATGGACATTATACTTCCCATTCTGCCAACATCCTAGAACAAAAAAAAAGATGGCAAAATCAGTCAGGATCAATTACAAACCTATTCCAATTTTCTAAATCTGAAGTAAAAAATAAATCATCTATCAACATTAAACATAATTCGAATGAATAACCTATAAGCAGTGGCGTAACCAGAAGTTTGGCCAAGGGGGTGTTTTGTTCGTAAAATAATTTTTTACTACATGTAATAGAAAAGTCAATCCTACACGGTACTAATAGAAAATTAAAAATATATCACCAGATAGCCATTCAACTACTCATCATTGATCCGATTTCAATTATCATTTTAAAATAATCAAAGAACAACCAAATTTAATTTACTTTTTAAATTTCTAAACCTAAAAGTTCACTAGCAAAATAAAAATCTAATGATTCAATTGAAAAGTTATAATGGATAAATTAACATGAATATACATTCTTAATTTATTTTGATTAGGGAAGAAGATATATTGAGTTTCAATTGAATCATTAATTAATTAAGGTTCACCTTCAATATTTTAATTATAACCGTTTAAATATAACCATCAAGAACTTATTGTAGCTGGATGGTAACAAATGCGACTCATAACTATAAGGTTGACCATCTCTATAGTATCTGACATAATTGTTCTATCCAACATTTTCATAAATCACAGTCAAGCAATATCTTAAATTTCATTTAGGATACTCAATAATGTTTCTATGGTGTAAATGATTTGGTATTAATATAAATTAGAAAAAATAACACTTTCGCCCCTTTACTTTGTCAAGTTACATATTGCTTGTATACTATAAAATCGTTCTTTTTATATCCTCATACTTCGGCCACTTTTCCTTTTGGGTCATTTCGTTTCAATTATCGTCTTCTTAACATTAAATATAGACACAAATGCACATCGGACGAGAGATATATCAGATGTAGGAGATGAAGAGTTGGCCAGGGAGATAAATTGGGGGGTTTTGCGAAGAGTATGGGGAAATACAAAAGATTTAATCACATGTTTTATTTATCAATTTTATCCTATCTGATTATATATGTTTATATTTCTAATGACTAATACACTAATCTAAACAAACCTTTTACGAATATGTCAAATCTAGCCACTACTATTTTAATACTCAAATTAGACAATTAAGTAATTTTCGTTAATTTTTTCATTCAATTTAACGAAAATACAAATTTCAAATTTGATGTGGCAAACATGATTACCTTACTTGTTTCCACGTCAATTATTTTACAACATAAATGATAAAATTTTAATAATTTTTTTTGAAAATTAAATAATGAAAGCTAAAAAGAAAATTATGTGACAGCTGATGTGGGACTTGTTTGACCGGTTAAAATGAGTTTCACGTCAGTTCCATTAGCACTGTCATTAACCATGTTAATTTTTTTATAATTTGTTGGCTAAATTTGTCATCCTTCCAAAGGGTTAGCATAAAAAATGTAATAAAAATAGAAGTGGCTAGATTTGACATATTCGTGAAAGGTTTGACAAAATTAATGTATTAGTCCTATTTCTAATTAAAAATGCTTAGTAAGCTAATACATAGTTATTAGAGCTAATGTGGTATACTGAATGCGTATCAATTAACGTCATGAAGACGAAAGATGAAACAAAAGGACCCAACGGTAAAATGGTCGAAGTACGAGAGAGTAAAAAGAGTAATTTATAGTGTTGACGCACTCGCAACTCTTGGAAAATGGAGAACTTGAAGACCTGTTTGCTTGAGATGAAGATGTGGGAGTTCTAGAGCTTCCCATTGTAAGTTTGTCGACCGTTAGATTGCAAGGCTTCGTCTCATTTAAGTGCTTCCCATCATAATCTTCATCTCAGAATCTACCACTGAATTTGGAACTCTTGGATTTGATCTCTGGTTCCACGTGCGACTTTGTTTGGCGACTTGAGCATAGTCCTCAAGGGCCGCATCCGACTCTAGTTGAGTGATGTCACCTTGGGCCAATTGGTTCACTATCGTTGTAGTTGAGTCATTCAAAGAGTTGCCGAAGAATTCCGCCAATTGTGCATTCCCAAAACCTTGATGGGGGGCATACTTTGAGAAATTCCCGAAAATGGTGCCAATAATCATAGAGGCTTTCATCATCTAATTGCATGAACCTTGAAATTATTGACTTATACTCCGAGTCTTGGACCGGGGGTAAAATTCTTCCAAGAAAGCTTGGGATAGAGTAGGCCTATCCCTAAAAATTTCCCCGGGTTGACTGTTCAACCACCTCTTAGCCGCTCCCATAAGTGAAAATTTAAATAACCGAAGTTTGAAAGCATGTGGCGACTCTTATTTTTTTAATCTTTTTTATAATTATTGTTAAGGTTTTTATAATAATATATTTTGAATCATTTGGATATCAATTTCTAATTGAAACGGAACTTAAATTTCAAAATTAAATATATGAGTTTTACATAAATATCTCCAATTATAATTTCAGAGAAAATATATTTGTGAATAAATAAATAAGTTACTTTATGGTTATAGAGTGTTCTCTTTTGAATAATATAAAATTGAATACTCATATATCTATTAACCAACAATGTTATATTTCATAAAATATAATAATATTTATTCAAAAGTAAAATGTGAATTTTTATTTGATATACTTAAAAATATTTTGTCCAAATATGTAATAACAGGCCACATCTTGATTATATCACAGGGCCTCCGAAATTCATGGGACGGCCCTGGTGGCGAGACACCTCTTTGCTTGAAAGTATAAAAAATATCCAGAAAAAACTCGAGTGCATTGCGGGACACTCCTCGAGGCTTCCATGAAAGGGCGGTTCTGAACTAAATTGATGTAGTGCCCTTGAAGCTTGAACAGTCCTGCTCTAACTGTAGGAGGAATTACACTCTGCTCTTGTTCTCCTACTAGAGGCTTAATGAATGCGCACATGTTAACGTCTTGTACTGAATGCGCACCAATTAACATCATGAAAAACGTTTAGTTGAAATGGAAGGACCCAAAATGCAAAGTAGTCAAAATAAAAGGGGTTAAAAAGAGTGTGTTATAGTATATGTGGTTATTTGTTAAGTTGGAAAAGTACAGGGACCAAAGTGAAATTTTCTCTATTTGTTAATTTTGTGAAGTATGGGAATTTGGCTGGCCACCGCCGCGCATGCTAGCCAGCAGGGCTGGCAGTTGGCCTGGTTCGGTCAAAAACCGAACCAAATTTTTGGTTGACCGAGACCAAAATTTTGTGAAGCATGGGACCGGCGACCGAACCGATTTGGATCAATTTTTAGCCGGCCCGAGCCGGCCGGTTTTGGTCTGGAGCCGAACCGTGACCGAGAACCGATCTAGACGTGATTGACCGAATTCCCCCATGAACCGAAATAGAACCGAGCACAAACCGAACCAGAAACCGAGTATAGACCGAGGATTTGAACTGAAAAACCGAACTTTGTACAAAAACCGAATGTTTTAATTATTTTTAGTTTGATGAGTTTTTGTATTATCATTATGACCTAAAATCGGTAGGCTCATATGGTAATCATAGCGTCGTAAGCTCAAGTAAAGTTTGATTAGTTTTAATTATTTTTAGTTTGATTAGTTTGATGCACCATTGCTTTGTTTCTAGGATGATTATCATCTCCAAATAAGAAGTAACGAGTCACGTAGTTTTGCTAAAATTTCGGCAGCATAACCCTACAATTTTATTTATTCAATTCTTCACAATAATACCTGAAATGAAAACAAAAGATCTCATACCACAAATCCACAATCAAATCACAACAAGTCATAACTCATAAGTCATAACCATAATTCCAAAGTCAACAACAACATGAAGTCATCAACAAAAATCATAATTCAAATACCACACAAGTTCAACATTAAAAACATAAATAAATTCAACACCCCACTTTGCAACATCTAAAAGCTAATCATCATCTAACGCGCCCAGCATACCAAAACATTTCATTTTCAAGTGCATCATCCTCATTGTAGTCATTATCATCATCACTAGCAATAGCGTTGTCATTGCCATTCTTCTTGATGAATGATTCTAGAATGGGTTGAACAAGAGGATCAGAACCAATTGCTGATGGAGTAGCATCAAACTTCAAAACCGTATATTCGAAACCTAACCAAAACAAGACTTGTAATGAGTATAATGTTATCAAAATATCAAGTATCAATATACACTACTTCTCTACTATTATCTATGGAAGATAAAAAGTATAAATGTCAAAGTTTACCTTTCTTGAACTCCATTTGTTCATTCTCATTTTCCTCTTCTTCGGGATCAAATATATCCGGAGAGGTTGACCGCAACCAATCTTCAGCACAAATCAGAGCTTCCACAATAGCAGGAGTCAATGAGCTCCTGAAGTTGCTCAACACTCGTCCCCCAGTACTGAAAGCACTCTCAGAAACAACAGATGAAATCGGGACGGCAAGTACATCCCTCGCCATCTCACTAAGGATAGGAAACCTGAGTGCAGACGCTTTCCAATAAGCCAAAACATCAAACCGTTGCTTCTTATCGGTACTAACTTCTCGTACTTCAGATAGATACTTTGACAACTCTGCTCTAGGGTCATCACCAGTGTCATTATCATCGTCAAACTCAGCGAAGCAATCATCTTCAATCTCTGGTCCTCCTCAAAGTCATCTTCGTCGCCACCATATCCTCAATTATCACCGGTAGTCTGTGACTGTGTTGTTGAAGCTACAGATCCACTTTGCTACTGTTGACACGTTTGTCATACTCTGCCTTGTATAGGTCAAACAAAGCATGCAATTCACTCTCTCACCATCTCTACCAGTTCAACACATTGTGTCGGATCATAAATCAGCTTGAAAGAATATGTAATGTTTCCATCTTCTTTCGTGGATCGAGTATAGCTCCAATGTAGACGAGTCTGTTAACTTTGACATTAGCAACGTCCTCAGACCAATACTTCTTAACTTTCTCCTCCATTGACCTTGCCATTTTGAATGACTGTTTCCTCGTATCTTTTCATCTTCTTAATGTGATAAAATTCAGGAACACTAAGCAAAGATCTACCAAATTTGTTTAATGTGAATGTTACATGTATGAACTTACATTTTGGAAGAGTTTACTTCGACTTCGAGTCTTCGAGCGAGCCGAGGAAATGATGAGCTACTTCGAGTTCAATATAGGGCTGACAAAGTGACAATAAACACTATGTTTGAATTGAACCCCAACTATTTGAATAGACACATAGAAAGAAGATGAAGTATAAGATTGTGTTCATTTTACTTGTAGGCTGTAGCTGATGAGGAGAAAATGATGTGAGTGGCTGTAGCTTAGTGTTGTGTTGCTGATGTGTGCTGCTGAGTGACCCGAGGCAAAGAGGCTGAGAAGGAGTAGATTGAAGAAGATGCCGTTGTCGAAGCCTGGATTTTTTGGGAGAACGAAATGTCGACACGAGACAGAAATACCAAGAGTGGACGAGAAAGACAGACTAGAGAGTAAGTGAGAGGGCTGTGTCAATACCCGATCGGAACTCCGATAGTAAGCCTTCGAGAGTCGACCAGACCCCGTCGATTGAAGAGACGCCTACGCCGAATCTGTGCAGGTCGGGTCGAGAGTGGTCTCCGTCGAGAGTCGAGTGCTGTCGAATCCGTGCTAGATCCCGTCGGCGTCGAGAGTGGAATCGTCGACGTCGACGTCGAGAGCGGTGGGCGCCGTCGTGGAAGTAGGGGGGGGAGCCGAATTGGTGGGAACGCAGGTCTCGTCTCGGGGGAGAGAAGTTTTTTCTGAAAAAAGGTCAGAGTTGTGAATAAATTCCAAATCGGAGACCCTGTCACGAATTGGTTATTTTTCAGTTTTGGGGTTTTTTATTTTAACCAAAAACCACCAAAAGCCAAAAAACCCCAATTACCAACCCCACCCCACCTTTCCACCTCATTTCTTAAAAAGGGGAAACCCTCCACCCTACTACCAGGGGGGGGCGTACCCCTGGCTTGCACGCGGCGCCCCAATATTTCCTTCCGGAATTTTTGCTTCTGCCACTCATGGTATTAGTTACAAATTTTGACTCCAAAACTAAAAAACCCCTTAAAATTTTATGAATCATTAGATCCAAAATTTGACCTTGCATTAAATTTAACCACCCAGTTTTTCCTTGACAAGTTTGGGAAACCGAATGAAGACATCTTTCCAGCGGATTATTTGAAATCATTCCTTTTGTCATGCCAAGCTTTTTTTCTACCCGTACGTAAAGATTGTGTCCCTGTCTGTCTATATTACAAACTTATGCTCATAGTGATCCATCCGGCGGTAAATTTTCATCGCTTTATTAATCCAAATCTTCTTGCTATTTAAAGATTGCGACAAATTGCCATCAACAAACCTATACGTAATACATTCATGCATGTCAACAATTCCTTTTTTCCACATTTTCAGGATAAGTCGTTTTTGTAGGCCCATATACGACTATGAGCAGTTTCAAGTCCACGAAACACACAGATGCCATTTTCTACGTTTTAGAAACATAAATGTACGATCGTCCGCCCCCAACGGCCACACTAGTATGATTTGTCCACTTTTTTGGGGCCCAAACCCGCACGGATTTGTTTTTGGTTACTTCCCAAAAGGCCTCATACTATGTGTTGGTGGACTTTTTATGCTAGACAAACTTTCCCAGTTTGCCAAGTGGTACTTAGATGTTACCCACAATAAAAACCCTTTTAATTTCAATACCCCCAAGTATTGGTTTCCCTACCTACAATTTGTCTATTTTTTTTGAACTTTAAACTTTGAGGGTTGTAGTTTAGTTTCAAAGGGGTTTGATCTAGTTTTAGGGGTTTCGAGTTTTTTTTGGTTTAGTTAATTTTGACTAAGGTCAAATGCTAGAGTTTTAGATAGATTTAGAGTTTTAGTCTATGATTATGTTGATGTTAGGATTTAGTTTAGGAGTAGTATTATTCATTACTACCCAAAATTTGTTGCAATAATTTATAACTCATTATTAAGTTTTGATTTTTGAAATGTGGATTTTGTTTTAGTTAGGGTTTCGAGGTACTTATATATATATCACATTTATAAGAGAAAAGAATTCCCTATTTTCTATCATCACTTTATTTGCATATTTTAACATCATATAAATTTTTTGGGGAAATTATGTGGTAATGACTGAAAAAATCATAATTATTAAATCCAACAATAAGGGTCAATCGCAGGGCCCCCTTCATCTTCAGTTGTGAATTGAAACAACATTTTGGGGTGAAGCACTTCAAAAACAAAAGGGACTTGCCATGTTCACAAAGCATTCAACCAGAGGTTTGATGTCACTTGATTTCAGTTACTTTATTTTATAACACAGGAAAATAATACTTTCCTCTTTACTTTTCCAACTTTAAAAGATAAATTCATACACATAAATTTACTTTCACTTTTACCCCTTTTCTTTTGGCCCTTCCATTCCCAATTTCTTCTTACATTAATTAATCGCATTTAATAACATTATCTGTTTTCTTACTAATCATTTTTTTATCGGATATATATATAAGAGTAACACTTCGGTCTTGAGAGTCTTTTTTTTCCCCTCTTCGGAAGGGACAGAGGTCGATATTTATTGCTTTTGGGGGTTTTAGGGTGTGCAGCGTGTTATTGGGTACCGCTACTATTTTTTGTTTGCTCTTGACAGAAAGGCAGTTTTTATAGGGGGGGGGGGGTTTGGGGGGTTAGTTTTAGGGAATTTTTTTCCTGATTGGCTGTATGATCTTTGCCCTTTTTGTTGTTTTAACATAAACTATTCATTAAAAAAAAAAAAAACTTCGATTCCCTGGGGTACAGGGGAATTGGAATTTTGTAGCCAATTTAAATATTTATGTACCATCTAGCCAAATTGGGGTTTAAATATGTCCAAACTAGCACAATGTTTGAGCCAGGCTTAGCCATCCTCCAGCGTGTAGTGGCCAGCCACCATAGCTGGCAGCCAGCCATACTGGCCAATAATGTTTAACTTAAATCAAAAGTGCATAACCAGCGTAAAGCTAGCCAGACCAGCGGCTGCCTTGGGGCACGTTTGTTTTAACTTTGAATTACGAATCCCAATGTCACGTTTGTCGTTTTGTTTTTTAACTTTGAATTTTTTGTGCCTCCAACAAACGTGACCTCAGGATCCGAAACTCAAGAGATTGTGACGGCTAATATAATTTTCTTTAATTAATTATGCTTATATATTATTATTTTATCAAGACCGGCTTATTTTATCAAATTAATTAATAATAATAATAAAATAATCCATTTGTAAAATAGACAAAAAAAGTGACCAAATTGCAATGTTACAATATTTGATATTTAAAAGTGAAAAAAAATGAATTCAGAGGCTGGCCAGCTATGCCTGGCTGGCCAACTACGCGCTGGATGTATGGCTATGTCCCTGGCTGCCAAGCAGATTGTGCTAGTTTTGGACATATTTTTACGAAATTTGGGCTATTGACGGTACATAAAATTTTAAATTAGGCTACAAAATTCAATTTTCGGGTATCAGTACCCTAACACACTAAAATATTGTTATAGTGGTATTTTGAACTTTGGAGTTTGAGGGCTTTGGTATGGTATTTGGGGGTGAGGATGCAGTGTTATGGGTTTCGATTTTTTTTTGGAGTTTATGATTATTTAATTTGGACTTATCGTCAAATATTAGAGTTGAGTCTATGATTTAGTGTTTAGGGGGCTTAGTATTATTCATTAGTGACTAGGGTTTTAAGTTATTGCAATGGGTTTAAGACTCATTATTTGAGTTTGAAATTTTTAAAATGTGGACTTTTAGTGCTAGCTAAGGTACCAGTACCTAGGGGTATAAATAATAAATTATATAATATATATATATAATTAGGATAAATCGATGAATAAAATGTGTAATTTTAAAACTTAGGTTTACCTCTCTGACCAACTCTTTTTCTCCTACCTCTGATATCTCTCTTTGTTACTGTGCGGATGTGTCCACTTTTTAATTTTAAGAAGACGAAAGTTGGAGCGGAATGACCAAAATGACAAAGTAGAATGGGGTTAAAAGGTATTGAATACTACATAGCTACTAGATGGGAAAGTGAAGCTGGATATAAGATTTCAGGTCCACTAAGGTTGGTAAATGGGTTGAGGTGGTGATGCGCCCTCGCCCCCTAGTCGTCGTCTCGCCACGACCTCGATTCGGATTTGGTCAAATGATTAAATTAATTATTTTTCCGATCCGATCGATCTAGTTGATCTAAAACTCACACCGCCCAACTGCCGAAACTACCACCTGAATAGTTATGCTATTCAGATTACACATCTTCATTACTATAAATGGTGATCAGTCCCTGCAGTTTCCTTCACTGAATTTTTCCTTTGTTCGTTACATTCGTTAGTTACTAGCATTTGAAGCATCGCTACACTTGTAAGACAATCCGTTTTATGACAAATCGTGAAGCGATTATTGATTATCCTTTCTCTTTGCATACTTGTTTGCTGTTTTGTCAGCTAGCAGCATAGTTTCCATCATCTTAAGAATTGCCATTCCCCTCTACGTCACCAAGGTTAACGGAATAAATTCTCCCAGAATAAAATGGATTATTCCCAAATTTAGGTTGTTTAATGTACATCAGAATTGTACTATACCCGATATTGCTGTGAAAATAAAGAAGTTAAGTCGTTCCGAGCAATCTGAATGCAATCATTGGATAAAGAGAGGGGTTGTGGGGTACTTGAAGCACACCGAAAAAAAGTCCACGAGTGGATACGTGTTTACGTTGGTGGGGATAGTGTTTGAAATCCCCCAAGAAAACCTGCATTGCCCCTTCGACAATGGAATCTGGATTCTTGCATTGGAGAAAGCTAGTGAGGAAGCCGAATGGTTTGGAATTTTTGGAAGTATTTCATTTTGGCCCCAAATCGTTATCACTAATAAGTGTACATTTTTGATAGTCAAACGACGAGTGAAATGGCAACGAGTGTTATGTACAATTAATGGAAAATCTTGTCACAAAATTTAAAAACGACATATATAACACGGTTAGAAACTTATTTCTAGTGATGTTTTCTCAATTTATTATGTGAAACCCAAAAAATAACTGTCGAATCTACTTACAAAAGGCCTAATAGAGATGTGTTGAGAAGTCCTCGCGGTGAAAATTTTTCTCAAATCAACTGACGAAACTTACCTAGTTTAAGAAAAAGGGGTTTAAAGGGGTAAAAAAATTGAAAGGATGGCCAACTTGTCAAAAAATCTCAAACTCATTCTCACGGTGAACAATGTTTAAGAAAACGAGGGTAAGTCTATAAACAAAAGGCTTTAATGATTTCTAAATTTGACATAAAGCGGGTCAAAAGATTTTTTACGAATGCATTTAGAAATCACCTGTGGTGAATGTGAAGTCAGAGGCTTCAAGGAGAAATAGCGTAGGCCAAGTTTCTACGCACTTATAAGCCAGACGGTTTTCAGGGCTAAAAAGATCCAGTAGTGGAAAACCCTGGACAATAAGGATTTTTGTATGACATCGTTTCTTAGTATACGGAAAAGTCTATGGTTCAAAAATATCAAATCTACCGATGGATGATATACTCATATTCATACTAGAAAAGTTCAAAGAAAAACCTACTTATTAGAGCAACTAATTCTTGTAAGCAAATCACACAAATTTTGCTTAGTTTTCAAACCTTAGCATCCTCCATTTATGTGTGGTTGTTGAGGATTTTAGGTGTCAAAGAACGGATAAGCTAAAAGATATTGAATACCACATACTCGTAGATGGGAAAGTGGGGCTCATATAAATTTCAAACCCACTAAGCTTGGGAAAAGAGTTGAGTGGTGATGGGCCCCCGGCCGTCGTCATCGGCCTCACCCCGGGCCCCGCAATTCAGATCGATTTGGATTTTTTGGTCAAAAGATTTTTTTTTTAATTTCTATGCGACCCGACCCCACCTTTATCTAAAA